>JANAVB010004366.1:80000-82500 GCA_029216955.1 Iris pallida | reverse complement strand
CATACACCACTCAGAACAAGTCTCGTCCTCGAGACTTTCCTGAAGGCAAGCTATCCTACCATTTCTATGGCCAAGACTTACTCGTACACGTTTCGCCTACGCGTTCCTTCGATTCCTAGCCACGCTCGCACGATTATCAATCTTTCCTTAACACGATTTCAAGATCTCGACACACTCCCATCTTTCAAGCCTTGCTTGAACTCGTCGTATCACTTGGCTGGATCGTGCACGCATTCCAAGCGTCCCTAAAATACATGCATTCAGCCAAGCCGTATGATAGAGAATTGTCATTCTCACTCGAGTCGCATCGTGCACATACCCAGGCGTCCCTGAAATATATGCATGTCAGCCGAGTCTCGTGAGCAGGGTTTCCTATATTCGTGATTCGCACCATCTATCCATTCCAATCCTCAAGATCAATCCTTCGGTTTATAACTCATGAAACAGGGGGTCTCGCCTAACCGCTAGGCCATTTCTTTTCGAGGCTAAGTCAATGTCAGGATTGGAATCATAGTTCCCCAACAATAATGCCAACACTGACCCCAATCCTAGGGTCAAACCAAAGTCGGTAGTACGGGTTTTCTACCCAAGCTCGCGTCACTCAGATTTCTAAACATCGAGCACGATCACCTATTCGCGTCAGTGCGTTCGTTGCGTAGAATTCAAATCCGTTCAATCACCAATTCTAACCAATTCATGTATTCGATCACGAGGTCGTCTCGCTTGACAATACATTGCGCCCCAATCTCACGCGAGTCTGATAATCCACGGTGGTTCATGAATCACCATGCAACGCACCCGCAGAATAATCATTCTCATCGGGGCGTAACTCTTGTTGAGTTTAGACTCATTCATTCTCGATACGCGGATTGGACCTACTCGATCCTCAAATTCAATTATTCAAGCACACAATTCATTCTCGGGTCATCTTCGCGTCAAACCACAAGTCGAAGCACAAATTGTCGCACCGTGCAAGTTCGACCACTCCCGCTGTATGAATCACCATATCAGCGCTCACGCAGAGTGATCGCCCTAATCGGCGTGACGCATGTGCGAGGCTGGAGTAGCACTCGCATAAGACAAGAACATCAACGTTGTGGTTGTCGACGAAGCAAATCCAAACATTCCAGTTTTCATCCAAGCCAAGTTCGATAGTTCGATCGTCATTTATTCAACTTAGAAAATCCTCGAGCCAAGTTTATCCTTTTCCTCGACACATTTTCAATATCTCGATTATAACATCCAATCGGAACAATGACATTTGCACGATCGTCATTTGCGAGTCAGAGTACCCCCGAGTTATCGCATATCGATCTTTGATACGCCTCAATACCATTGACGATATGCGTAACCTGACGATCTTCCTTTGCAACCAATTTCGAGTCGTGCGTTGATGCTGTTGTTCGAGTTGGATATTCCTCAATTTCTTCCGATACTCAAGATCAAGTTCATCTGCTATTCCTCGAGCTCGTTTCAAGATCGTTGTTCAAAATTCAAGTCACATTTCATTTGTATCAATCCGAAATCGTACGTGCGATCCTCTAAGTTTCTTCGATCAAGACCATTTATTTCCATTCATCGTTCCGAGTCATTTTCTAACATGCGTTACCCATTCACAAGTTGTCTGAATGACATCTCGTTCGGGACACACGAAGTCACGATCAACTAAGCGTGACGCATTCTAACGCTTTGCGCGATCGCATCGCCTTGCCGACATACTCGTAATCCTCAATATTCACTCGAACAATTTCCAAGACAAACCATACACCACTCGGACTCGAGCCACTCGACTAATCGTCGACACTCATTCTTATTCTTCTCCGAACCTATCACATACACCACTCGGATTCAAGCCATAAGATCTAGTCCTCGATCACATTCGCGTCGTTCGCTAAGACATCCTTCAGATTCGTTTGACGTATCGCTAGCGTAGTCGCTTTGCGTCGTATCGACGCACTAAGTTGTTTGCACTATTTCCTCGAAATTTAAATCAATCTTCCGTGTACGCCTAAGCGTTAGTCCGATAGCGTTCCTATCGATAAACACTCTAAGTGTATCTCCGTTCCCGACCGAGCGATACTTGTTATCGCTCGTGATTCGTTTGCACCAAGGGTCGAGGTGCGCGACACGAAACACAACTTAGCCAAAAGGCCGTGTGCATAGCCACCCCGTGTGGACTATATTCCGAGTTTGCACGCTCAATTGCTAGGGTCGATGTTGGACTAATTAGGCATGCACGCGACTTGCTAACATTAGCACATATTTTCTATCGAGTCAAGTTTGCAACGTTCGGCACAACGGCCCTATCGACGCATTTGGCAACGGCCTACCGATGCGTTAGATTGAACGCTTGTACGAGCTTTCGAAAATATTTAGACTTATTGTATGGACATGCCGAGGGACATTTGAGAGAGAGCGCACCAACGATAACAACTTGCGGAAGCAACAGAGTTTTGCGGAAATATTAAAGTTAAAGAATTCAATCGACGGTCCAAGGACG
>JANAVB010004366.1:67500-72500 GCA_029216955.1 Iris pallida | reverse complement strand
AGTGATATCGGACTCGCATAATGAAGCTCTGTGCGCCATGCCCACGGAGGAGGAAGTGGAACTAGCGATCAAGTCCATGAATCCGCAGGGCGCGCCTGGCCCGGATGGGTTCACAGGTTTCTTCTACACCAGCTGCTGGAGTATCATCAAAGCCGATATCATGTTGGCTATTGCTGATTTCTTCCGCGGCATGCATCTTCCCCAAGGTATCACGTCCGCTAACTTAGTCCTCTTTCCTAAAGTTGATAAACCTACTTCTTGCCAGGATTTTAGGCCGATTAGCTTGAGCAACTTTTCGCAAAAGATCATCTCGAAGGTTTTAGCCGGCCGTTTGGCTTCGGTGCTCCCTCTCATCATCTCGAGGGAACAGTCCGGATTCGTCAAAGGGAGAAGCATCCATGAGAATATCAGTTTAGCTTATGAGATCATTCAGACCATCGATAACAAAGTGACGGGGGGCAACGTCGCAATCAAGCTCGATATGTCGAAAGCTTACGATAGGGTCAGCTGGTCCTTCCTCATTCGGGTGCTCAGTCGCTTCGGGTTTAGCCACAAATGGAACAGCCTTATATACAGGATTATCTCCAACTGTTGGTACTCGATCTCCCTCAATCGCAAAACTGGAGGTTATTTCCGTTCTTTCAGAGGCTTAAGACAAGGAGACCCTATATCGCCGGCTTTATTCATCATTGCTCATGACGCTCTTAGCCGAAAAATATCCAATCTCTGTCTTCACGGTAATCTGAAGGGGTTCACAGGTAGAATTAATAGCTTACCTTTGTCTCATCTATTTTATGCTGACGATAGTCTCATTTTCCTTAATGGTGATAAGAACAACATTGATTATCTTCTATCGACTCTTCGGGACTATGCTTCGGTGTCCGGTCAGGTTATCAATCTCTCTAAATCTTCGCTTATTGTTTCCGATAAACCTCACATGGCTTCCCACGCAGGTATCCTCGCTAACAGCTCCGGCTTGAAGCTCACTCACCTACCTATTCAGTATTTGGGGGTCCCTCTATTTAAAGGGAGGGCGAAACTGGAGTATTTCTTTCAGTTGATGGATAAGTTTGACAAGCGTATATCGGGCTGGAGAGGGCGACTACTATCTTTTGGAGGTAAAATTACATTATTAAAAAGTGTTCTTAATGCTCTCCCTATCCATGCTCTTTCAGTTATCAAACCGCCGCAAAAACTCATTAAACACCTCGAGAGGAGTATGGCGACTTTCCTTTGGAACTCCGAGGAGCGGCATCGGAAGCGGTGGATATCGTGGACTTGCATTTGCAGGCCTATGGATGAAGGGGGCTTGGGGATTCGCCCCCTTAATCAGGTTATGAAGGCTCTTCATGCCAAGCGATGTTGGTCTTTAATCAAAGGAGAATCGGTTTGGGCTCATTACATGTTACGCAAATACGGGGACCCGTCTGAACCGGCTTATATCATGCCGCATTGCCCGTCTCCTCTTTGGCGTTCGGTTGTGGAGGCTTTCCCAAGAGTGTCTAGTCATTGTGCTTGGGTGGCCGGGCGAGGGAACTTTCCGATTTTCGGAGTCAACTGGTGCGGTATAATTCTTCACAAACCTACTTTTTTAGATTATACTCCTAACATATCGCAGGTTGTCCGATCTCCTATCATTCGCTTGGCTTCGGGAGAAAGTGCTGACATTAGGAATTTCCTTCCTAATAAGGCAAAAATGATGCTGGAGGGGATGGTTCTCAACAACGATAAGGATAGAATATGTTGGATGTTGAATGAAGATGGGGAGTTCTCTACCAAATCCTTTTGGGACTATTACAGGACTAGACACACCCAGTCCTCTTGGAGCAAATATTATTGGAACAAATTTATACAACCGAGGGTGGGGGCATTTCTTTGGAGACTTTCCCGGAATGCAATTCCGGTGGATGCGAGGTTGGTTTCCATGGGATTCCACTTGGCGTCGAGATGTTCGTGTTGTGCAAACCCGGAGGTGGAGTCGGTTGATCATCTGTTCGTGCGGAGCGAGACGGCAATCAGAGTTTGGAAACATTTTGCTCAGATTCTCCTCCTACCGGATTCCCCTACTAATGTGGACGAGCTCGCTCAGGTATGGCTTCATAATATTGCTCTGTCATCTCCGTCGGATATTTGCAGGAACATCATATTTGGGAACACCCTCTGGGAGATTTGGAAGCAAAGAAACGAGATACTGTTCGACAATGGGACGAGAAATTGCAATTCAATCATCAGTCGGGTGTCGGCGGCGGTCCTTCATCATCTTTCTGCTTTCAACATCAACCTGGGAACGCATCACGGATCTGCTGATCAGTCTCGGGGGATGGCTGACCCCATTTCGGGGCTGTGGGGGGCCTGCATGTACCCCACGAACGCGGGTGCTACTCATCAGCACAACGGCGAGCGGCTGCTTGGCGTGGGGCCTTGGACAGAAGCGGGTGCTGCTCCTCTGGGCAGCGTGGAGCTGCTGGACGGAGCAGAGGCTGCTCCTCATCATCGCGTGGAAGTGCGGGCGGAGGCTGCCGCTGCTTCTCAGCGTAGCTTGCTCGCTCGGGCGGACGCTGCTGCTGCAGCTACCCTGCGCAGCAGTGAGACTCAGGCGGACAGGCTTTTGCAGGACCGCGTGGAGCTCCGGACGGGTGGCGCTGCTGCTCCCCAGCGCGCCACAGACAGCGAGGACGTGGGGGCTGCTGCTGCTCCCCAGCGCAGCTCTCAGGCGAACAGGGCTGCTGGTCCGCAGCAGCAAACGTCTTCTCAGGCCGGGGCTGCTCAGCCCCGTGGAGCCGGGCGTTCCGGTGGCGTCCCGCGCCTGGCTGCTGCCCAGCGCAGCAGACTTTGCCAGGCGGACAGGGCTGCAGACCTGCAGCAGCGTGCCACGTCCAGGAGGGACGAGTGGCAGCCCACGTTCGCTGCTACCCAGCAGCGTGGGGATTCCAGGATCGGCGAGGCGGCTGCCCCCCAGTACGGCAACAGCGGGGTTGCTGCCCAGCAGCAGTGGGGACCCCGGCTAGGCGCTGCTGCTGCTCCCCAGCACAGCACTAACAGCAGGGCGGCCGCGGGCGCTGCCATTCAGCGCGGCATCGGGCGCTGGAACGGGAGTTTTCAGGGGGGCGCTGCTGCTGCTCCCCAGCACAGCCCTTCTCGGCGTCATGCGGCGGTTTTGGCGGACACTACGCTCATCGCTCCTCACCCTCGCGACTCATGGCTGCCCCCTGACAGTGGCCTGAAGCTGAACATCGACGGCCGTTGTGGGGATTTTTCGTGGACTTCGGGCGGGTGGGGTCATCAGAGGAGTCAACGGAGCTTTCGTTGGCGCTTTTCTCTTCTTCATGGAGGACTTTGTCGTCTCTGTTCCGGAGGTGGAAGCCCTTCTTTTTGCGGTGAATTGGTGTAGATCTATGAACTGGATCATTAGTGAGATTGAAACCTCTTCTACCCGCCTGATTGATATCATTATGGCCAAGAAAGCTCCTCCTTGGAAGCTTACATACAAAGTCAGGAAGATACGTGCTTGCCTCACTCCTTCTCCAGTTATGAAGTCGGTGTCTCCCCGAGCCAATGGGGTGGCAAAAGCTCTGGTCTCCTTTGCCATTGCGTCGAAGGAGGGACTGATCTTCTCCCACCCTTCGGAGCTCCCGACACCGATTCGTGCTGCGCTTGACTTGGATTCGGTGGTGACTTAGTTTCTGGGCTTCGCCCGTTTGTACTTCTTTTGTGGGCCGTCTTGGCCTTTGCTTTATTGTCTTTCTAGCTTTGCGGCCTTTTGTGGGCCTTTTGGTCTTTTTGGCGGCCGCTCTTATACTTTTGTAGGCGTTTTGGGCTATCTCCCGACGTCGTTGTTTCGTCTTCTTTGGTTTATATATAGTTTCTTTTCAAAAAAAAAAAAAAAAAAAAAAAAAAAAAAAAAAATTATAGGGGAGTAGGTGGTGAAGGGGGGATGTTCGTCGCGCGCGCGCACGGGGGGGCGCACGGCGCGTCGAACGGCTCCACGCTCGCGGCCATTTAGCGAGCGCGCGCTTGCGAATTTTGCTTGCGCGACGATTCGCGGCGTTTTCTGTCGCGCGACAATTTCTGCCCACGGCGTGGGCTTGACGGGGCCTATCGGCCGCACGGGACTGAGGAATGCGAGCGTTGTTGCAGTTTCTGTGCACGCGAAGAATTTCTGTGCACGGCGTGGGCCTGACAGCCCCTATCGGCCGCACGGGACCGAGGAATGGAAGCGTTGCAGCAGTTTCTGCGCGCACGATTAATTTCTGTGCACGGCGTGGGCCTGACAGGCCCTGTCGGCCGCACGGGATCGAGGAACCCTCAAGTTGCAGCAGTTACTGCACACGCAACCAGTGTCCGTGCACGGCGTGGGCCTGACATGGCCTATCAGCCGCACGGGGGACGGAAATGCAAGCGTTCCAGCAGTTTCTGCGCATGCGAAGAATTTCCGTGCACGGCGTGGGCCTAACAGGCCCTGTCGGCCGCACGGGACACAGAAACGCATGCGTTGCAGCAGTTTCAGTGCGCACGAAGATTTTCTGTGCACGGCGTGGGCCTGACAGGCCCTATCGGCTGCACGGGATCGACCGGGTGCGCATATGCTGCGGTTTGTGTGCCTCGCGGCACTTCGTTTGCCCTGCGGCAGATTCCTGCCCACTGCGTGGGCCTGACAGGCTGCATCGGCGAGCACGGGCGCGGCCTGCGGCTGCGCGCGAAAAATGACAAGCTCCTCAAGCACTTTGGTCCCCCGGAGTCATCCCCACAATAAAACTGCAAATCTATTATAGGGGAGTAGGTGGTGAAGGGGGGGATGTTCGTCGCGCGCCACAATCCCGTGCGCGCGGGGGGTGCACGGCGCGTCGAACGGCTGCCCGCGCGCGGCGATCCAGCGACCGGGCGCTTGCTGGCTTTGGGTGCGCGACGGTTCGCGACGTTTTCTGTCGCGCGGCAGTTTCTGCCCACGGCGTGGGCCTGACAGGCTGCATCGGCGAGCACGGGCTCGCGGCGGCGCGCTG
>JANAVB010004366.1:57500-62500 GCA_029216955.1 Iris pallida | reverse complement strand
CGCAGGTACCCCGAACCACGAAGGGCGTGCCAACTAGAGCTCAAGGCGGCGTGAACTCTTTTGAAGCCTCGTCCGTGTGAAGGCTTGTTTTCTGGATTTCCTTTTTGAAGAAGACCGCATATCAGTCCAAAGAAAAATGACGACTCGACTTCCCGCCATAGCAGGTGGAAATATGTATTGGTTTTTACTTGTATAAAAGGGTGTAATGTATGGAACGACTATCTCATCGGCGTTCACTTTTGTAAGTCGAAGTCATGTTGTAGCCCGCGCGGCAATGATTGTAAAAAGAAGTCTATGTAAAGTTCATATTATCAATGAAAAGTCTATTTCCATTTCAAATGTGTTGTTCAATTTCTCTGCGTACTCTAATTTGATGTTGTGTTTCGGATAACCTTATGACTATGCCTTGTGCGAACGCAACTTAGGTTCGCACGGCATCACGCCCGGGGGACGACTATCGATTCGACGGAATCGGGGCGTGACATAATGGTATCAGAGCACGGCTTTACATCCTTTGGCCTCGCGTCTAGAGTTTTAAACCATTGACCACGCAACGATGAGATAAGTTGTTCCATACAATGAGTCCGTAATAATTTGAGACTGATGCGTTGCCTTCGTATCGCAGAAGTGGCAGAACCCACGGCCGAGCAAGAACAGAGCGCTTCCAGTGGCTCTAGTAGCTCGCATCGTCGGCAGGCCGGACCTTCTAACGATACAATCGAAAGGATGCTGCGCATGATGGAGGCGCAGCGGAACCAGTCCGAGAGCCGACATCAACGAGTAGAGGAACGACAGGCCCAGTTCGAAGCTCGCTTCGATGCGCACATCAAACTTCAACAAAAGCAGATGGATACACTGCAGCAGATCGTTCAGACGTTTGCGGCCAACGGAAATTCTGCGACGGCACCTACCGTCACCGTACCTACTACCACCGTGCCGACGATTCCACCCATTGAAGTCGACACGGCGGAGCCCGAGCTTCAACCAGCGGCACCAAAGAAGTACAACTTCGAAGTGTCAGAATTCAAGAAGGCGTGTCGTACCTCTTTCAGCGGCACCGAGGGTCCTTCCATTGCGATCGACTGGCTGGAAGAACTAGAAGACCACTTCGAGCTCCTCGGCATCGAAGAATCAAAGCAAGTTGCCTGCGCACAACTTCAACTACGGTTGAACGCGCACGACTGGTGGGCCGTGCGCAAGCGAGCGATTCGACCGGACAACACTACCGCGCCGATCTCTTGGGCCACGTTCCGCAAGGCTTTCGAGCTCGAGTACCTTCCGTCCGCCGTTCGCCAAGCAAAAGAAAATGAATTCATGTCATTGAAGCAGGGGAGCAGGACGGTGCAACAGTACGCCGCAGAGTTCAACAAATTGTCCAAGTTCGCTGGTGCGTTTCTGCCTACTGAAGAGTGCCGCGTGCGACGGTTCGAAGTGGGACTGCGACAATTTATTGGCGCGCATGTCGGCGTCCCGGAGTACAAGACCACGGGCGAGGCTCTGAATCACGCTCTCCGTCTTGAGAGCCTGCTTCCTTCCGGTGCTGAAGACGTTGTGCGCCACTCCAATCACAAACGTCCTAGCTATACGGGAGGCAACAATCACGCGTCAAAGCGTCCACACACTGGCGGCTACCAAGGCAAGAACCCGTTACCGCGATGCAGGAATTGCCATCAGCTTGGGCATACCGAAGACCACTGCTTTGCCAAGGCAGAGTGCTATGCTTGTGGGCGGAGGGGTCACTATGCCCGAGACTGCCAGAATCCTCGACCGAATCGCAATGGCCCTCCCCAACAAAACCGTCAGGAGAATCGAGTGCAGGCGCCTCGACCTGCTCTGCCTGCCCCACCAAACCATCAAGACAGGCGTCCGAATGCACAAGGACGCGTCTACGCCTTGACTCGAGATGAAGCGCTTGCCTCAGACACGGTCGTGACAGGTATACTTAGTTTTAATAATGTGCCTGCTCGCGTACTATTTGATTCAGGTGCTTCGCATAGTTTTATAGCGGCGGACTTTGTCGCCGAGCACAAATTTCCGTTAGTATCATTAGACCTCGACCTTAGCGTGAGCACACCTTCGGGCACACCAATACTCACTAATTCAGCCTGCACCGACGGGATTATCTGTATCGGCGGTCAAAAGATTGGTCTGGACGTGATGGTCCTAGACATGAATGACTTCGATATCATTCTGGGGATGGATTGGCTCGGGCCGTGCAACGCAACCATAGACTGTGCCAGGAAGACGGTCACTTTCCGTATACCAGGAGTGCCTGAATTCTGCTTTTCGTGTGGTGAGGCGTCGTCGACCTGCATGTTGATCTCGGCAATCTCTGCTCGGAGGATGCTGCATTCTGGGTGCGAAGGCTACTTGGCGTCCGTCCGAGACATGCGACAGGATGGTGCAAACGTAGGTCAGACCGACGTTGTGGCAGAATTCCCCGATGTGTTCCCGGACGAGCTACCCGGCATGCCCCCCGACCGAGAGATCGAGTTCAGCATCGATACATTTCCCGATACTCGACCGATTTCAAAGGCCCCGTACAGAATGGCCCCCGCCGAGCTGAAGGAACTCAAAACCCAGTTACAAGAATTACTCGACAGAGGGTTTATTCGGCCTAGTGTTTCACCGTGGGGAGCGCCCGTATTGTTCGTTAAGAAGAAGGATGGGTCCATGCGTCTGTGCGTCGATTACCGAGAGCTTAACAAGGCCACCATCCGGAACAAGTACCCATTGCCCCGCATAGACGACTTATTCGATCAACTGCAAGGCGCCTCGGTATTTTCGAAGATTGATCTCCGCTCGGGCTATCATCAACTCAAAATCAAGTCGGACGACGTGCAAAAGTCAGCCTTTCGCACTCGGTACGGCCACTACGAGTTCCTGGTGATGCCATTCGGCCTGACGAACGCCCCTGCCGCCTTCATGGACCTAATGAATCGGGTGTTTCGACCCTTCCTTGATAAATTTGTGGTAGTCTTTATTGACGACATTCTCGTCTACTCGAAAGACAGGGCGCAGCATGCAGAACATCTGCGGACCGTGCTCCAGACACTTCGAGAGAACCAGCTATTTGCGAAGCGGAGTAAGTGTGAATTTTGGCTCAGCAGCGTATCCTTTCTTGGTCACATCATTTCGTCCGAAGGCATTGCAGTCGACCCGAAGAAAGTGGAAGCCGTTGCTGATTGGAAGAGGCCTGCGTCTGCTAGCGAGATTAGAAGCTTTCTTGGTTTGGCGGGATACTATCGACGCTTCGTGAAAGACTTCGCGAAGATTGCATCGCCACTGACTCGCCTCACTCAAAAGGGAGTCGCGTATGAGTGGTCGGATGACTGTGAAGCTTCATTCCAGGAGCTAAAACAGCGGCTGATTTCGGCACCCATACTCGCACTTCCGGATGGGCCAGAGGGTTTCCAGATATTCAGCGATGCTTCAGGCCAGGGCTTGGGATGTGTGCTCATGCAGCGAAACAAGGTGATATCATTCGCCTCCAGACAGTTGAAGCCGCACGAGAAGAACTATCCTACGCACGACTTGGAGTTAGCGGCGATTGTGTTCGCGTTGAAATTGTGGCGTCACTATCTATATGGCGTGGCTGTGCGCGATCTATACCGACCACAAGAGCCTTAAGTATCTCTTCACCCAGAAGGAACTGAACTTACGACAGCGGCGCTGGCTCGAACTAATCAAGGACTATGACTTGACGATCGACTACACTCCGGGTAAGGGAAATGTGGTGGCGGACGCTCTGAGTCGGAAATACCTTGCCTCGCTATCCATCGACCGCAGACTACAACAAGATCTCGAAGAAATGGGCATCGATCTCCGGGTTCGATTCAGAGATATACGGTTGGCGCAGCTGCAGTTAGAGCCGAGTTTGCTGGAAAAGATCATGGCCGCTCAGAAGGATGATCCGTACCTGAAGAAAATGCGCGAGCAAATTTCAACAGGTAGTGTGACCGACTTTGCGGAAGACAAGACCGGCGCGCTGCGATTGAATGGCCGACTATGTGTTCCGGATGATTCTGAACTACGAAAGGAGATTATGTCGGAGGCGCATCACGCGAAATATACCTTGCATCCAGGCAGTACCAAGATGTACAAGGACCTCCGCACGACCTTCTGGTGGCACGGGATGAAGAGAGATGTGGCGCTCTTCGTGTCACAATGCATGGCCTGTCAGCAGGTGAAAGCTGAGCATCAGCGACCGGGCGGGGAGATGCAGAACCTTGCCATTCCAGAGTGGAAATGGGATCATGTCACGATGGACTTTATTGTTGGCCTGCCGAAGACACCACGGGGGAGCGACGCCATCTGGGTCATCGTCGATCGATTAACCAAGTCAGCGCACTTCCTTGCCATTAAAGTTACTTGGAGCGTTGATCGGCTGGCGCAGATTTATCTTGACGAGATCGTACGGCTGCACGGAGTTCCAGTATCCATCATCTCTGATCGGGATTCACGGTTCATGTCGCGATTCTGGAGTAGCCTTCAGTCGGCGCTGGGTACCAAGTTGCAGTTCAGTTCAGCTTACCATCCACAGACTGACGGCCAAACGGAGCGCGTTAATCAGATTCTCGAAGACATGCTACGGCTCTGCGCAATCGACTTCAAATCAAGCTGGGACGTCCACTTACCGTTGGCGGAATTTGCATATAACAATAGCCACCAGTCCAGCATCCAAATGGCGCCGTATGAAGCCTTGTACGGTCGGAAGTGCAGATCGCCCATTTGCTGGGATGAAGTCGGGGAACGGCAGATACTCGGCCCGGAGCTGGTTGAACAGACAGTGCAGAAGGTCAAGCTAATTCGGGAAAGACTAAAGATTGCACAGAGTCGGCAGAAGAGCTATGCCGACACCCATCGAAGACCGCTTGAGTTCTGTGTAGGCGATCACGTGTTCCTGAAGGTGTCACCCATGCGTGGAGTTACTCGGTTCGGCGTGAAGGGGAAGCTGAGTCCGAGATTCGTTGGGCCGTTCGAAATACTCGAGCGGGTCG
>JANAVB010004366.1:27500-50000 GCA_029216955.1 Iris pallida | reverse complement strand
AGTTTCTGCGCGCACGATTAATTTCTGTGCACGGCGTGGGCCTGACAGGCCCTGTCGGCCGCACGGGATCGAGGAACCCTCAAGTTGCAGCAGTTACTGCACACGCAACCAGTGTCCGTGCACGGCGTGGGCCTGACATGGCCTATCAGCCGCACGGGGGACGGAAATGCAAGCGTTCCAGCAGTTTCTGCGCATGCGAAGAATTTCCGTGCACGGCGTGGGCCTGACAGGCCCTGTCGGCCGCACGGGACACAGAAACGCATGCGTTGCAGCAGTTTCAGCGCGCACGAAGATTTTCTGTGCACGGCGTGGGCCTGACAGGCCCTATCGGCTGCACGGGATCGACCGGGTGCGCATATGCTGCGGTTTGTGTGCCTCGCGGCACTTCGTTTGCCCCGCGGCAGATTCCTGCCCACGGCGTGGGCCTGACAGGCTGCATCGGCGAGCACAGGCGCGGCCTGCGGCTGCGCGCGAAAAATGACAAGCTCCTCAAGCACTTTGGTCCCCCGGAGTCATCCCCACAATAAAACTGCAAATCTATTATAGGGGAGTAGGTGGTGAAGGGGGGGATGTTCGTCGCGCGCCACAATCCCGTGCGCGCGGGGGGTGCACGGCGCGTCGAACGGCTGCCCGCGCGCGGCGATCCAGCGACCGGGCGCTTGCTGGCTTTGGGTGCGCGACGGTTCGCGACGTTTTCTGTCGCGCGGCAGTTTCTGCCCACGGCGTGGGCCTGACAGGCTGCATCGGCGAGCACGGGCTCGCGGCGGCGCGCTGAGGCGACCAGCGCATCGAACGGCTGCACGGGCCGCCCGCCTCGCTCGCGTCCCAGCGCGAGGCGAGGCGTTGCAGCTGTAGTGCCCCGTCCCGCAAAGTCAATCGGAGGAATCGAAACGCCGATGGCGTTCGGTCTTAGCCTTGCAACGGCTTGCTCGGAGACATCGCTCAGGTGGGGTAGTTTCGGTGAACTCTCCTCATCTTTGCCTTCACATAATAAATCGTGTTTTCAACTTGCACAAGTTAGGCTTGATAATAAAAGCTACGCATCCACATAGCTAAGGGAATAATCCCGACGGTTTGAATCGAGTTAGAACATGGAAAACGTCCCACTGTCGGCTTAGAGTTGGTGCACGGCGTGCTTTGAAAATGACACTCGGTCCTTCGTCCCGTGGCTTGGGAGAAGGAAAGTTGGTCTTCGGTGCAAAAGTTGAGAGTTAGCCTAAGTCATAGGCGTCGCCCGCACAAATGCTTGCTAAAGCATGTACAGTCCGGTCCCGCAAGGCTTGGCATAGCCTTTGCTCGTCCCTTGGGTTAAGTTGTAGGCTTGAGTGAGTTAGGCAAATGTTATGCCGGTCGACCTAAGTTATTCTACGTGCTGTCCCGCTCATTCTGCGGTTGTCAAGATAAGTAGTCCCACGATCCTAAGGCCCGTCATATGAAGTATGACTTGGGCGATAACGTTGCATAGAACACGAGTCGGTTTAGAGGCACGAGCCACGGTTGGTTCAGTGGAAAGTTATCCACGGTCGGTCGACACTTAAAGGAAACACGCTATGTTCAAGTTAAGTTGGAAGGCTATGCAGTAGCCGTTCCCTGAGTTCAAAGAATGTTAAGTCTAAGCGATGATTAGTCGCCGAGAGGAAATATGTCGGGACTGTGGTTCAGTCGCCGAGGCAACCCTGGTTTGGGGCTCTGCAAAGGAAGTATGAAAAATGGAAAGAGTAAAACAACCAAGTAAATGAATTGATCACATAACAAGCCCAAACTGTATCCTAAAACACTCCATGTAACCCTTATGAACTTGGGCAACTTGTCGACAAGGGGTGGTTTCTTCGAGCGGAGACCCGCGGCCACGGGACCGTCTCGGCCTAGGAAGAAACTGTTTGTAGCCGCGCTGGTTAGGCACCGCTGGTTAGGCGATCGGTAAGGCGGGGACTTTCATCGGGGCTCGCTACCTGCGTTGAAAGGGTCCCGTACTGCCAGGCTACGTCCAAGGCGGCTGGTTAGGCCAATCCCATAACAAACACTTAATAATAATTGTTGTTTTCAACTAATATGGTAAGTTTTGTGTCGGCACGAGCGGCAATCCGTGTGCGTGCCTTTGGATTGAGTTGAATATATATGAGTTAAAAAGACACAATGTCGGAGCCTAGGATTTGGCTATAGCGAAGGCGACGTGCTTCGGCACGAGATGTGGCATCGAGTGTTATGTTGCGAGTTAAGTCAAAAAGGGCCGTAGGGCTAGTTGTATGAAGTTATGTCGAGTTATTGGGTTCGACCTCGAAATATGAGGCACGGCCGCGTTGTCACGACACAAGTGTAGCCGAGACTAAGCAAGGAGGCGCTGCCTCGGAGATATTGAAACATGAATTGAGTTATGGCACGACCGGGTCGTTACGTCCCAGAGTTTGGCACGAAAGATAAGTATAAGTCAGTGCGTCGACAATGCAGGCACGAGAAGGGTCTAGAGGCAAGGAAATGGAGTCCTTCGTGTAGTTGCGTCTCTGATTATGGCCGTAAGGCGAACACGACTTGATAGGTTAACGTTGTTGGCACGAGGAGTGGTCTAATGACAAGTATGAGTTAACGTTGACATGGCAAACACGGGATGGTTCCGATACACAAGTTGCACTAAGGCGCCGGTCCTAAAACTGATCCATAAGGCAAGACTAGAAAGACAATCGAAAGGGATTTATGTAGTGCCCCGTCCCGCAAAGTCAATCGGAGGAATCGAAACGCCGACGGCGTTCGGTCTTAGCCTTGCAACGGCTTGCTCGGAGACATCGCTCAGGTGGGGTAGTTTCGGTGAACTCTCCTCATCTTTGCCTTCACATAATAAACCGTGTTTTCAACTTGCACAAGTTAGGCTTGATAATAAAAGCTACGCATCCACATAGCTAAGGGAATAATCCCGACGGTTTGAATCGAGTTAGAACATGGAAAACGTCCCACGGTCGGCTTAGAGTTGGTGCACGGCGTGCTTTGAAAATGACACTCGGTCCTTCGTCCCGTGGCTTGGGAGAAGGAAAATTGGTCTTCGGTGCAAAAGCTGAGAGTTAGCCTAAGTTATAGGCGTCGCCCGCACAAATGCTTGCTAAAGCATGCACGGTCCTGTCCCGCAAGGCTTGGCATAGCCTTTGCTCGTCCCTTGGGTTATGTTGTAGGCTTGAGTGGGTTAGGCAAGGTATGCCGGTCAACCTAAGTTAGTCTACGTGCTGTCCCGCTCATTCTGCGGTTGTCAAGATAAATCGTCCCACGACCCCAAGGCCCATCATATGAAGTATGATTTAGGCAATAGCGTTGCGTCGAACACGAGTCGGTTTAGAGGCACGAGCCACGGTTGGTTCAGTGGAAAGTTATCCACGGTCGGTCGACACTTAAAGGAAACACGCTATGTTCAAGTTAAGTTGGAAGGCTATGCAGTAGCCGTTCCCTGAGTTCAAAGAATGTTAAGTCTAAGCGATGGTTAGTCGCCGAGGCAACCCTGGTTAGGGGCTCTGCAAAGGAAGTATGAAAAAGGGAAAGAGTTAAAACAACCAAGTAAATGAATTGATCACATAACAAGCCCAAACTGTATCCTAAAACACTCCATGTAACCCTTATGAACTTGGACAACTTGTCGACAAGGGGTGGTTTCTTCGAGCGGAGACCCGCGGCCACGGGACCGTCTCGGCCTAGGAAGAAACTGGTTGTAGCCGAGCTGGGTAATAGGTGTCACGCCCCGACTCGCCGAATCGGTCGCCATCGCCTTGACTCGATATAAATCGATCCCCACGGGTCGGGACGTGATGCCGTACAAGTCTTTGATGGACTTGCACAAGGCAGGGATGTGCGCTTGGAAATTTCTTCTTGACTCGACGCGTTGAAATTAAACAGTGCAGAAAGTTGAAAACATAGCATAGGAAGAAACTTAGCTTTTCATTCATAAACTTGCAAAATATGTGCAAGGTCATATTTACATTACATATGCCGTTGCGGCTACATCTTTGAAATACAAAAGAAAGCTATCGACAAGCTACGCCTTGAAATAATCCTCGGCGTTCCATACATTCATGCCCCTTTATACATTTGAACAAAAGCCTTCGGTCTGAATTGGGCATCAACATACTTCAAAATAGGAGAGCTTCGTGCCGCCTCCCGTTCTTGTGCTCCAGCTTAGTCTCGAGCTCCCGCAGCACGCTCGTTACCTGGGGAGTTGGGGGTTAGCACACTTGCTAGTGGATGGGACGAACCCACTCGTCTAAACCGACACTGCTTATTAAGGATTCAGGCATACGAAGTGATCTTTCTATTTAGAACTATATGAGTTGCAGTTCATATCGAAGGCACATTTTAAACGATAACAACATAACCCATTTAAAGGCATTCTTACCACGGCCGTGCTCCTTTCCTGCACAAAATATACATGATACTTACCACCTGCACAAGACAATAGGTGAGCATGCAATCTATCCTATATGCGGTCATTGGTGATATCGACACCAAGAAGGACGATTACGTAGCCTTGCGACGCGCCCTCCAGTCCAGGTAGCGAGCCTAACTGGAGGTCTCGCAATGCCTCGCGCCGAAGCACGATTTTCATAATTTCCTCCTAGGCCGATTCGGTCCCAGGGCCCCGGGTACCGTCTCGAGGAAAGCTCACCTTGTGCACAAGTCGTCCTTGACCATGCGAATGTATGAACAGTTATATATGTATGAAGTAAATTGCATAGCGTAACCATTATCAAATCACATAATCATTCCTACTCGCGCAAGGGTCCTTTCCCCCGAAACCGTACGTTCTGATTTAGCATCCCGTAGGCACCAAATTCTCCGAGGCATAATGTACCGCCACCAAGGTTTTCATAGTTGTGTTTTGCATGGCATAAAATATAGTCTATCTCTTTCTTAGTGTGAACCTATCGATTCAGAGTTTACTTTTGTTGGTTGATATATTATCCCGAGCTCTTGATCTTAGTGGCAAGCATACATCCCGTTAGCATCATCGATTTGAACGTTGAACTTTAAGAATTTAGTTGGCGGGAAGGAGTAGAAAAGAAGGGGCCGAAGAACAACCCACCTAAGGAGATTGCGCCGAGAGTAGGAGAACGCTTCGCGACGGTCAAGCGTCAGTTACACGAACTCCTGCAATGGCACGAGCATCGAATTAGAACCCTTCCTTCAATCCTTCCTTCGAAATTCTCAAGGACGCATTCAGAAATCGACGCGAAAGCACACTATCAAATCCACGCAACAATACGTTCAGAAAGCCAAGAAAACCAATAAAACCAACGGCAGACGGGTTGCGTCGCTCCCTTTAGAGTTCCTTCGCCAAGACGCCGCCTACCGCATCTAGGACTTATTCCAACAGTAGTCGATCCATTAGTTGGAACGGTACTCATATCACTCGTCCAAATCGATTTTATTGATGCCATGGTTTTTGTACCCAAACTCGTCGCCGAGTCAGACTAGCCATCTATGTTCCCGACCATGTCTGACTTGGCACGAGCCTATTACATAGTGCTTCGCCCCAACGGGAGCGGGGCACTACATAATATACCACTAAGAAAAAGTTTCGTCCCGAAACTTAAGAACAAGGGTCTGACCTTCGTCGGCAAAAAGTGAAGGGTACTTCTCCCTCATCTCCGCCTCTAGCTCCCACGTTGACTCCTCGACGGAATGATTGCGCCAGAGTACGCGTACCAAGGACATCGATCGGCTCCGCAGGATCTTCTCTTTACGGTCCAAAATTTGTACGGGCTCCTCCGAGTATGATAGATCGGCGCGTAGCTCCAACTGATCGAAACTAACCACATGACTTGGGTCATGCACGTACTTCCGAAGTTGGGAGACATGGAAGACGTCGTGCACTTCGGCCAGGGCAGGAGGTAGCGCGATCCGGTAAGCAACGGTCGCCACTCTTTCGAGGATCTCGAAGGGCCCTACGAATCTCGGACTCAGCTTGCCTTTTACCCCGAATCGCATGACGCCCCGCATCGGCGTCACCTTCAGAAACACATGGTCCCCAACCAAGAACTCTAACGGTCGTCGACGAGTATCTGCATAACTCTTTTGTCGACTCTGAGCAATACGGAGCCTATCTCGAATCAGGCGGACCTTCTCGACGGCTCGTTCGACTAGTTCTGGCCCGAGCACCTGTCGCTCCCCGACTTCGTCCCAGCAAATCGGAGATCGGCACTTCCTCCCGTAAAGCGCCTCGTAGGGAGCCATCTGGATGCTCGATTGGTAACTGTTGTTGTATGCGAACTCCGCGAGCGGCAAGTGCGTGTCCCAGCTAGTCTTCAAATCTATCGCACACAGACGTAGCATATCCTCCAGGATTTGATTCACTCTTTCTGTCTGGCCATCGGTTTGTGGGTGGTACGCGGAGCTAAGGTTCAACTTAGTGCCCAGCGCCGCCTGTAGACTCGTCCAGAAACGTGATAAGAATCGCCCGTCTCTGTCCGAAATGATTGTGGCCGGTACCCCGTGCAGTCTGACGATCTCGTCGAGATAAATCTGAGCTAACCGATCGACGCTCCATGATGCTTTAATAGCGAGAAAATGAGCGGATTTGGTCAAACGATCGACAATGACCCAAATCGCATCATTTCCCCGCGACGTCTTCGGAAGGCCCATGATGAAATCCATAGAGATGTCGTTCCACTTCCATACTGGAATATCGAGGTTCTGTAGCTCCCCGCCTGGTCTTTGATGCTCGGCCTTCACCCGTTGACAGGCCATACACTGTGACACGAACGTCGCCACGTCTTTCTTCATGCCGTGCCACCAAAAGATCGTGCGCAGGTCCTTATACATTTTGGTACTCCCGGGGTGCAACGAGTACTTCGCATAATGGGCCTCCGTCAGAATCTCCCTTCTAAGTTCAGCATGGTCCGGCACGCATATCCTCCCCTTCATCCGCGCCATTCCGCCTTCGTCCACCACAAAGTCGGTCGCCTTTCCCGTCGAAATCAGCTCGCGCATCTTCTTCAGGAATGGATCGTCCTCCTGTGCGGTCTTTATTTTGTTGTGCAGGCTCGACTCAAGGTGCAATTGGGCCAATCGTGCTCCGCGGTAACGAATTCGTAGTTCGATACCCATCTCCGCCAAGTCTCGCTGTATGCTACGGTTGATAGACAAGCACCCTGCAAACATTCTACTCAGCGCGTCTGCCACAACGTTCCCCTTACCTGGCGTGTACTCGATAGTCAGATCGTAGTCTTTGATGAGTTCGAGCCAACGCCGTTGCCGTAAGTTCAGGTCCCGTTGAGTGAAGATGTATTTGAGGCTTTTGTGGTCCGTATAGATGCGACAAGCTACACCATAAAGATAGTGTCGCCATAGCTTCAATGCGAATACAATAGCCGCTAACTCGAGATCATGCGTAGGATAATTTTTCTCGTGTTGCTTCAATTGTCTCGAAGCAAACGAAATCACCTTATCCCTTTGCATAAGAACGCATCCCAAACCCGTCCGCGATGCATCGCTAAATATCTGAAACCCTTCTGGCCCGTCCGGAAGTGCAAGGATCGGCGCTGAGACGAGCCGTTTCTTCAACTCTTGGAAGCTCGATTCGCAGGCGTCGTTCCACTCGAATGCGACTCCTTTCTGGGTGAGGCGAGTTAGAGGCGACGCAATTTTAGCAAAATCCTTCACAAATCTACGATAGTAGCCCGCCAAGCCGAGGAAACTTCGGATGTCGCCTGCTGAGGTAGGCCGCTTCCATTCGACTATTGCTTCAATCTTCTTTGGGTCTACCGTGACGCCTTCAGCGGAGACAACGTGCCCAAGGAACGTCACGCTGTTCATCCAGAACTCGCACTTGCTTAGCTTGGCGTAGAGTTGATTTTCACGCAGAGTCTGTAGCACCGTCTTTAAGTGTTCCACGTGCTCGTCCTTGCTCTTTGAATATATGAGAATGTCGTCGATGAACACAACGACAAATTTGTCTATGAACGGTCGGAACACCCGGTTCATTAGATCCATGAACGCGGCAGGAGCGTTGGTCAAGCCGAAAGGCATGACCAGAAATTCGTAGTGACCGTATCGGGTTCGGAAGGCGGACTTCGGCACGTCTTCGGACTTGATCTTCAATTGGTGGTAGCCTGAGCGAAGATCAATCTTGGAAAACACCGTCGCCCCTTGTAGCTGGTCAAACAGATCATCTATTCTCGGTAACGGGTACTTGTTTCGTACCGTGGCTTTGTTGAGTTCCCGATAATCGATGCACAGCCGCATCGATCCATCTTTCTTCCTCACAAACAACACTGGGGCACCGCACGGGGAGACACTAGGGCGAATGTATCCGCGATCCAGTAACTCTTGTAGTTGTGCCTTCAGTTCCTTCAGCTCCGCCGGCGCCATTCGATAGGGTGCTTTGGATATCGGTCGGGTGTCCGGGAAGGTGTCGATGCTGAATTCTATCTCTCGGTCCGGCGGCATCCCTGGCAACTCGTCTGGGAACACATCAGGAAATTCTGCCACGACTTCAGTCTGGGCCGTGCTTGCAATCTCCGTTCTTGTGTCTCGAACTGATGCTAGGTATCCGCTGTACCCAGAATGCAACATACGCCTTGCCGAAATCGCCGATATCACCATCGCCGACTTTGATGCTGCTCCGCACGAATAGGAGAACTCGGTTTCGCCCGGAAGGCGGAACACAACTCTCTTCTCCGCGCACTCAATCGTTGCGTGGCATGCACCCAACCAATCCATGCCGAGGATTATATCGTACTCCTTGACGTCGAGGACGATAACTTCCAAGGATAGATTCCTCCCTCCGATGCATATGTAACCGTCCCTACAAATATGAGTGGCAGGCATGTCTACTCCCGATGGAGTGCTAACGCTAAGATTCATATCTAAAAGTTGCATAGGTAATTCATTTTCTTTTACAAAGTCGGCTGATATGAAACTATGCGTTGTACCCGAATCGAACAATACTCTAGCAGGCAAATTTTTATAGAGTAGTATACCTGTCACAACAGTGTCGGACGCATAGGCTTCGTCCCGCGTTAGTGCGTAGACTCGGCCTTGCGCCCCTTGGCGATTTTGTGGGTTCACGGGCACCGCGTTTGCGCCATGGGCGGGAGGCGCCCTGTTCTGGCTCTGGACGTCCCTTGGTGGATGTTGGTTCGCCCTCCCCATTCGACAATCTACCGCCTTGTGACCTAGCTGGCCACACTTGAAGCATCCCCCTCGGCAGTCGACCGCCAGATGTCCCATCTTGCCGCAGCGATGGCATCGTACGCCTGGGTGAGGCCCCCGATACTCGGTCGTGTTCTGGCGCTTTGGCGCACCAGATCCTCCTGCGTCGTTAGGACGCTTGTTGAAGTTGTTGCGGATGCTTGATCCGCCCTTCTGCGACGTTCGACCGAAGACCCGCTCCATCTCAAGAGCGGCGTTATATGATTCCCTGTACGTCTGGCATCTCTGGTTCATGACATCCCGACGCAAATCTTCATTCAGGCCTTGCTGGAAGCGCTCGCACCACGCCTCTGCGTTCGGCAGAAAAGCCCCGGCAAACTTCGCTAGCTTTGCGAACTTCGCGTCGTAGTCTTCAACGGACAAGTTTCCTTGCTTCAAGGACATGAACTCCTCTTCCTTCTGTCGACGAAGGGCACGAGGGATGTATTGTTCGAGGAAGGCCCGTTTGAATGTCTCCCACGAGATCTTGGCACTGGGGTTGGACCCTTGGAGTTCCTGTTTCTTCGCCTCCCACCAGTCGTAGGCCCTCAAGTTGAGCTGCAACGCTGCGCACCCGACTTTCTTGGACCCCTTGATGTTGAGGAGAGTGAACAGACTCTCAATCTTCACTAGCCACCCCATGACTTCGTCAGGCTCTGCTCGACCGTTGAAGTCCGGCGGGTTCATTTTCTTAAACTTGGTCATCTTAAGCAGGGAGGAGGAAGACACATGTTTTGTCTTTTCGGCTTGCACTTCTTCCTCGGACATGACGGTCGTCGAGTTCTGTTGTGTCGCTATGGTACTCACGATCCTGGTCAGGGCGTCTATTTGCTTTTGTTGGGCGCTGACTTGGGCCTGGATCTGTTCCTGCAGCTGTCGTTGCTGCATCTCTGACTGACGTTGTTGGAGTTCCATGAGGCGTAGTAGTCGCTCCATGGCCGATTCGCTAGGCGTCGCACCTTCGGTGCTATCGGTGCTAATCAATGTGGGGACACCCAGTCTTTCCGTCATTCCTACAAAATTGAGCAAACCCGTTAGTATTCTCAAAATATCTACGGGCTTATGTGTATGGAACGATTATTTCAGGCCGCATATGTCGAAAAGCATAGTTTTTGAAAAATCGCAACGGCATCATCTAAAGAAAACATTTGGAAGGTCCGAGGTGTGAACCGAGCTCTGATACCAACTTGTCACGCCCCGACTCGCCGAATCGGTCGCCATCGCCTTGACTCGATATAAATCGATCCCCACGGGTCGGGACGTGATGCCGTACAAGTCTTTGATGGACTTGCACAAGGCAGGGATGTGCGCTTGGAAATTTCTTCTTGACTCGACGCGTTGAAATTAAACAGTGCAGAAAGTTGAAAACATAGCATAGGAAGAAACTTAGCTTTTCATTCATAAACTTGCAAAATATGTGCAAGGTCATATTTACATTACATATGCCGTTGCGGCTACATCTTTGAAATACAAAAGAAAGCTATCGACAAGCTACGCCTTGAAATAATCCTCGGCGTTCCATACATTCATGCCCCTTTATACATTTGAACAAAAGCCTTCGGTCTGAATTGGGCATCAACATACTTCAAAATAGGAGAGCTTCGTGCCGCCTCCCGTTCTTGTGCTCCAGCTTAGTCTCGAGCTCCCGCAGCACGCTCGTTACCTGGGGAGTTGGGGGTTAGCACACTTGCTAGTGGATGGGACGAACCCACTCGTCTAAACCGACACTGCTTATTAAGGATTCAGGCATACGAAGTGATCTTTCTATTTAGAACTATATGAGTTGCAGTTCATATCGAAGGCACATTTTAAACGATAACAACATAACCCATTTAAAGGCATTCTTACCACGGCCGTGCTCCTTTCCTGCACAAAATATACATGATACTTACCACCTGCACAAGACAATAGGTGAGCATGCAATCTATCCTATATGCGGTCATTGGTGATATCGACACCAAGAAGGACGATTACGTAGCCTTGCGACGCGCCCTCCAGTCCAGGTAGCGAGCCTAACTGGAGGTCTCGCAATGCCTCGTGCCGAAGCACGATTTTCATAATTTCCTCCTAGGCCGATTCGGTCCCAGGGCCCCGGGTACCGTCTCGAGGAAAGCTCACCTTGTGCACAAGTCGTCCTTGACCATGCGAATGTATGAACAGTTATATATGTATGAAGTAAATTGCATAGCGTAACCATTATCAAATCACATAATCATTCCTACTCGCGCAAGGGTCCTTTCCCCCGAAACCGTACGTTCTGATTTAGCATCCCGTAGGCACCAAATTCTCCGAGGCATAATGTACCGCCACCAAGGTTTTCATAGTTGTGTTTTGCATGGCATAAAATATAGTCTATCTCTTTCTTAGTGTGAACCTATCGATTCAGAGTTTACTTTTGTTGGTTGATATATTATCCCGAGCTCTTGATCTTAGTGGCAAGCATACATCCCGTTAGCATCATCGATTTGAACGTTGAACTTTAAGAATTTAGTTGGCGGGAAGGAGTAGAAAAGAAGGGGCCGAAGAACCACCCACCTAAGGAGATTGCGCCGAGAGTAGGAGAACGCTTCGCGACGGTCAAGCGTCAGTTACACGAACTCCTGCAATGGCACGAGCATCGAATTAGAACCCTTCCTTCAATCCTTCCTTCGAAATTCTCAAGGACGCATTCAGAAATCGACGCGAAAGCACACTATCAAATCCACGCAACAATACGTTCAGAAAGCCAAGAAAACCAATAAAACCAACGGCAGACGGGTTGCGTCGCTCCCTTTAGAGTTCCTTCGCCAAGACGCCGCCTACCGCATCTAGGACTTATTCCAACAGTAGTCGATCCATTAGTTGGAACGGTACTCATATCACTCGTCCAAATCGATTTTATTGATGCCATGGTTTTTGTACCCAAACTCGTCGCCGAGTCAGACTAGCCATCTATGTTCCCGACCATGTCTGACTTGGCACGAGCCTATTACATAGTGCTTCGCCCCAACGGGAGCGGGGCACTACAATAGGCAACGCTGGTTAGGCGATCGGTAAGGCGGGGACTTTCATCGGGGCTCGCTACCTGCGTTGAAAGGGTCCCGTACTGCCAGGCTACGTCCAAGGCGGCTGGTTAGGCCAATCCCATAACAAACACTTAATAATAATTGTTTTCAACTAACATGGTAAGGTTTGTGTCGGCACGGGCGGCAATCCGTGTGTGTGCCTTTGGATTGAGTTGAACATGTATGAGTTAAAGAGACACAATGTCGGAGCCTAAGATTTGGCTACAGCGAAAGCGACGTGCTTCGGCACGAGATGTGGCGTCGACTGTTAAGTTGCGAGTTAAGTCAAAAAGGGCCGTAGGGCATGTTGTGTGAAGTTGCGTTGAGTTATGAGGCACGGCCGCGTTGTCACAACACAAGTATAAGCAAGACTAAACAAGGAGGCGCTGCCTCGGAGGTATTGAAGCACGAATCGAGTTGTGGCACGACCAAGTCGTTACGTCCCAGAGTTTGGCACGAAAGATAAGTATAAGTCGGTGCGTCGACAATGCAAGCACGAGAAAGGTCTAGAGGCAAGGAAATGGAGTCCTTCGTGTAGTTGCGTCTCCGATTATGGCCGTAAGGCAAACACGACTTGATAGGTTAACGTTGTTGGCACGAGAAGTGGTCTAGCGACAAAGTATGAGTTAACGTTGACATTACAAGCACGGGATGGTTCTGATACACAAGTTGCGCTAAGGCGCCGGTCCTAAAACTGATCCTAAGGCAAGACTAGAAAGACAATCGAAAGGGATTTAAGCTGCACAAAGTAAATGAACGTGTAGGTTTTGTATGGGTGGGCGAGAAGCTCACTCCACCAGTACAGTGGTACTGACACCCACACAGTGTTTCATGTGCAGGCACAGGTAGAAGCTCGTGGCGCGGAGCTCGCTTGGATGCGTCGAGGTACGGAGTTCCTTGGCGAGTCGAAGCGTGCGGTCGCGTGATCTGAAGACTTATACAGGACGTAATGTATGGACATCGCCTTCCGAAGCTTCCGCTGGAATCAAGTATTGTATCGGGAGATGAGAGAGAGCAGAGTGACTTGTAAAATGAGAGAAAAGTGAGACTTGAGAGACTTGTAATTGGCCTTGCGCCCACAATGTAATCCTTGAATTCAATATCAATAAAAGAGCTTTCTTTGAAATACTTGTGTTCATGTGTTCTTTAAATTCCGCTGCAATATATTCAATGTCTCTGCACGGGACTTCTGTGCGACGACCCCGTCGTAGCCGCTGCAATCGGCCGTTATGGAACCCGCCTTGCACGAGCACAATCTAGGCTCGTGCGGCATCACGCCTTAGCGAGGACGATCGCTCCTACGGGAGCGGGGCGTGACATAGTGGTATCAGAGCACGGCTTTACGTCCTTGGACCGTCGATTGAATTCTTTAACTTCGATGTTTTCGCAAAACTCTGTTGCTTCCGCAAGTTGGTTATCGTTGGTGCGCTCTCTCTCAAATGTCCCTCGGCATGTCCATACAATAAGTCTAAATATTTTCGAAAGCTCGTACAAGTACTCGGTCGAACGGAATCGATAGGGCCTTTGTGCCGAACGTTGCAAACTTGACTCGATAGAAAATATGTGCTAATGTTAGCAAAGTTGCACGTATGCCCGAATAGTCCTACGTCGACCTTAGCAAGTCGCGTGCATGCCTAATTAGTCCAACGTCGACCTTAGCAATTGAGCGTGCAAACTCGAATATAGTCCTTACGGGATGGCTATGCACACGGCCTTTTGGCTAAGTTGTGTTGCGTATCGCGCACCTTGACCCTTGGTGCAAACGAGTTGCGAGCGATAACAAGTATCGCTCGGTCGGGAACGGAGATACACTTAGAGTGTTTATCGATAGGAACGCTATCGGACTAACGCTTAGGCGTTCACGAGAGATTGATTTGGATTTCGAGGAAATAGTGCGAACGACTTAGTGCGTCGGCACGACGCGAGCGACTACGCTAGCGATTCGTCAAACGAATCTGAAGGATGTCTTAGCGAATGACGCGAATGTAATTGAGGACTAGATCGTATGGCTTGAATCCGAGTGGTGTATGTGATAGGTTCGGAGAAGAATAAGAATGAGTGTCGACGACTAGTCGAGTGGCTCGAATCCGAGTGGTGTATGGTTTGACTTGGAAATTGTTCGAGTGAATATTGAGGATTTCGAGTATGTCGGCGAGGCGATGCGATCGCACAAAGCTTAGAACGCGTCACGCTTAGTTGGTCGTGACTTCGAATGTCCCGAACGAGCATCTCGTTCGGACAACTTGTGATTGTGCAACGCGAGTTAGAAAACCGATTCGGAACGATGAATGAAAATGAATGGTCGTGATTGAGGAAACTTAGAGGATCGCGCGTGCGATATCGGATTGATGCAAAGGAAATGTGACTTGAGTTTTGAATAATGATCTTGAAACGAGCTTGAGGAAAAGCGACTGAACTTGATCTTGAGTATTGAGAAAATTGAGGAATATCCAACTCGGACAACAGCATCAACGTACGATTCGAAATTGGTTGCGAAGGAAGATCGTCAGGTTACGCATGTCGTCGATGGTATTGAGGCGTATCAAAGATCGATATGCGATAACTCGGGGGTACTCTGACTCGGCGAATGACGGTCGTGCAAATGTCATTATTCCGTTGGACGCTATACTTGAAATGTTAAAAATGTGTGTCGAAGAAAAGATAGACTTGGCTCGAGGATTTTCTAAGTTGAATCAATGACGATCGAACTTGGCTTGGATGAAAAACTGGAATATTTGGATTTGCCTTGTCGATAACCACAACGTTGACGCTCTTGTCTTATGCGAGCGCTACTCCAGCCTCGCACATGCGTCACGCCGATTAGGGCGATCACTCTGCGTGAGCGCTGGTATGGTGATTCATACAGCGGGAGTGGTCGAACTTGCACGGTGCGACAATTTGTGCTTCGACTTGTGGTTTGACGTGAAGATAGACTCGAGATTGAATTGGTGTGCTTGTCGATTGAACTTGAGGATTGAGTAGGTCCAATCCGCGTATCGAGAATGAATGAGTCTAAACTCAAACAAGAGTTACGCCCCGATGAGAATGATTATTCCGCGGGAGCGTTGCATGGTGATTCATGAACCGCCGTGGATAATCGGACTCGCGTGAGATTGGGGCGCAACGTATTGTCGAGCGAGACGACCTCGTGATCGAATACATGAATTGGTTAGAATTGGTGAATTGAAGGAATTTGAATATACACAATGCGTGCCATAATACGAATTAGGTGATCGTGCTTGATGTTTAGAAATTTGAATGACGCGAGCTTGGGTAGAAGACCCCATATGATCGACTCTGGTTTGACCCTAGGATAGGGGTCAGTGTTGGCATTATTGTTGGGGAACTATGATTCCAATCCTGACATTGACTTAGCCTCGAAAAGAAATGGCCTAGCGGTTAGGCGAGACGCCATGTTTCATGAGTTATCAGTCGAAGGATTGATCTTGAGGATTGGCATGGATGGATAGCGTGAATCACGAATGTAGAAAACCCTGCTCACGAGATTCGGCTGACATGCATATATTTCAGGGACGCCTGGGTATGTGCACGATGCGACTCGAGTGAGAATGACAAATTTTCTATCATGCGGCTTGGCTGAATGCATGTATTTTAGGGACGCTTGGAATGCGTGCACGATCCAGCCAAGTGATGCGGCGAGTTCAAGCAAGGCTTGAAATGTGGGAGTGTGTCGAGACCTTGAAATCGCGTTAAAGGAAAAGATTGATACTAGTGCGAGCGTGGCTCAGAATTGAAGGAACGCGTAGGCGGAATGTGTACGATTAAGTCTTGGCCATAGAAATGGTAGGATAGCTTGCCTTCAGGAAAGTCTCGAGGACGAGACTTGTTCTGAGTGGTGTATGTTGTAGTGCCCCGTCCCGCAAAGTCAATCGGAGGAATCGAAACGCCGACGGCGTTCGGTCTTAGCCTTGCAACGGCTTGCTCGGAGACATCGCTCAGGTGGGGTAGTTTCGGTGAACTCTCCTCATCTTTGCCTTCACATAATAAACCGTGTTTTCAACTTGCACAAGTTAGGCTTGATAATAAAAGCTACGCATCCACAT
Source organism: Iris pallida (assembly GCA_029216955.1). Taxonomy (NCBI): domain Eukaryota; kingdom Viridiplantae; phylum Streptophyta; class Magnoliopsida; order Asparagales; family Iridaceae; genus Iris; species Iris pallida. The sequence goes on along the minus strand of JANAVB010004366.1, from coordinate 33,727 downwards.
AGCTAAGGGAATAATCCCGACGGTTTGAATCGAGTTAGAACATGGAAAACGTCCCACGGTCGGCTTAGAGTTGGTGCACGGCGTGCTTTGAAAATGACACTCGGTCCTTCGTCCCGTGGCTTGGGAGAAGGAAAATTGGTCTTCGGTGCAAAAGCTGAGAGTTAGCCTAAGTTATAGGCGTCGCCCGCACAAATGCTTGCTAAAGCATGCACGGTCCTGTCCCGCAAGGCTTGGCATAGCCTTTGCTCGTCCCTTGGGTTATGTTGTAGGCTTGAGTGGGTTAGGCAAGGTATGCCGGTCAACCTAAGTTAGTCTACGTGCTGTCCCGCTCATTCTGCGGTTGTCAAGATAAATCGTCCCACGACCCCAAGGCCCATCATATGAAGTATGATTTAGGCAATAGCGTTGCGTCGAACACGAGTCGGTTTAGAGGCACGAGCCACGGTTGGTTCAGTGGAAAGTTATCCACGGTCGGTCGACACTTAAAGGAAACACGCTATGTTCAAGTTAAGTTGGAAGGCTATGCAGTAGCCGTTCCCTGAGTTCAAAGAATGTTAAGTCTAAGCGATGGTTAGTCGCCGAGGCAACCCTGGTTAGGGGCTCTGCAAAGGAAGTATGAAAAAGGGAAAGAGTTAAAACAACCAAGTAAATGAATTGATCACATAACAAGCCCAAACTGTATCCTAAAACACTCCATGTAACCCTTATGAACTTGGACAACTTGTCGACAAGGGGTGGTTTCTTCGAGCGGAGACCCGCGGCCACGGGACCGTCTCGGCCTAGGAAGAAACTGGTTGTAGCCGAGCTGGGTAATAGGCAACGCTGGTTAGGCGATCGGTAAGGCGGGGACTTTCATCGGGGCTCGCTACCTGCGTTGAAAGGGTCCCGTACTGCCAGGCTACGTCCAAGGCGGCTGGTTAGGCCAATCCCATAACAAACACTTAATAATAATTGTTTTCAACTAACATGGTAAGGTTTGTGTCGGCACGGGCGGCAATCCGTGTGTGTGCCTTTGGATTGAGTTGAACATGTATGAGTTAAAGAGACACAATGTCGGAGCCTAAGATTTGGCTACAGCGAAAGCGACGTGCTTCGGCACGAGATGTGGCGTCGACTGTTAAGTTGCGAGTTAAGTCAAAAAGGGCCGTAGGGCATGTTGTGTGAAGTTGCGTTGAGTTATGAGGCACGGCCGCGTTGTCACAACACAAGTATAAGCAAGACTAAACAAGGAGGCGCTGCCTCGGAGGTATTGAAGCACGAATCGAGTTGTGGCACGACCAAGTCGTTACGTCCCAGAGTTTGGCACGAAAGATAAGTATAAGTCGGTGTGTCGACAATGCAAGCACGAGAAAGGTCTAGAGGCAAGGAAATGGAGTCCTTCGTGTAGTTGCGTCTCCGATTATGGCCGTAAGGCAAACACGACTTGATAGGTTAACGTTGTTGGCACGAGAAGTGGTCTAGCGACAAAGTATGAGTTAACGTTGATATTACAAGCACGGGATGGTTCTGATACACAAGTTGCGCTAAGGCGCCGGTCCTAAAACTGATCCTAAGGCAAGACTAGAAAGACAATCGAAAGGGATTTAAGCTGCACAAAGTAAATGAACGTGTAGGTTTTGTATGGGTGGGCGAGAAGCTCACTCCACCAGTACAGTGGTACTGACACCCACACAGTGTTTCATGTGCAGGCACAGGTAGAAGCTCGTGGCGCGGAGCTCGCTTGGATGCGTCGAGGCACGGAGTTCCTTGGCGAGTCGAAGCGTGCGGTCGCGTGATCTGAAGACTTATACAGGACGTAATGTATGGATATCGCCTTCCGAAGCTTCCGCTGGAATCAAGTATTGTATCGGGAGATGAGAGAGAGCAGAGTGACTTGTAAAATGAGAGAAAAGTGAGACTTGAGAGACTTGTAATTGGCCTTGCGCCCACAATGTAATCCTTGAATTCAATATCAATAAAAGAGCTTTCTTTGAAATACTTGTGTTCATGTGTTCTTTAAATTCCGCTGCAATATATTCAATGTCTCTGCACGGGACTTCTGTGCGACGACCCCGTCGTAGCCGCTGCAATCGGCCGTTATGGAACCCGCCTTGCACGAGCACAATCTAGGCTCGTGCGGCATCACGCCTTAGCGAGGACGATCGCTCCTACGGGAGCGGGGCGTGACAATTTAAGTTGCATAAAGTAAATGAACGTGTAGGTTTTGTATGGGTGGACGAGAAGCTCACTCCACCAGTACAGGGGTACTGACACCCACACAGTGTTTCATGTGCAGGCACAGGTAGAAGCTCGTGGCGCGGAGCTCGCTTGGATGCGTCGAGGCACGGAGTTCCTTGGCGAGTCGAAGCGTGCGGTCGCGTGATCTGAAGACTTATACAGGACGTAATGTATGGACATCGCCTTCCGAAGCTTCCGCTGGAATCAAGTATTGTATCGAGAGATGAGAGAGAGCAGAATGACTTGTAAAATGTGAGAAAAGTGAGACTTGAGAGACTTGTAATTGGCCTTGCGCCCACAATGTAATCCTTGAATTCAATATCAATAGAAGAGCTTTCTTTGAAATACTTGTGTTCATGTGTTCTTTAAATTCTGCTGCAATATATTCAATGTCTCTGCACGGGACTTCTGTGCGACGACCCCGTCGTAGCCGCTGTAATCGGCCGTTATGGAACCCGCCTTGCACGAGCGCAATCTAGGCTCGTGCGGCATCACGCCTTAGCGAGGACGATCGCTCCTACGGGAGCGGGGCGTGACATAGTGGTATCAGAGCACGGCTTTACGTCCTTGGACCGTCGATTGAATTCTTTAATTTGGATGTTTCCGCAAAACTCTGTTGCTTCCGCAAGTTGTTATCATTGGTGCGCTCTCTCTCAAATGTCCCTCGGCATGTCCATACAATAAGTCTAAATATTTTCGAAAGCTCGTACAAGCGTTCAATCTAACGCATCGGTAGGCCGTTGCCAAATGCGTCGATAAGGCCTTTGTGCCGAACGTTGCAAACTTGACTCGATAGAAAATATGTGCTAATGTTAGCAAAGTCGCACGTGTGCCTAATTAGTCCAACGTTGACCCTAGCAATTGAGCGTGCAAACTCGGAATGTAGTCCGCACAGGATGGCTATGCACACGGCCTTTTTGGCTAAGTTGTGTTTCGCGTCGCGCACCTTGACCCTTGGTGCAAACGAGTTGCGAGCGATATCAAGTATCGTTCGGTCGGGAACGGAGATGCACTTAGAGTGTCTATCGATAGGAACGCTATCGGACTAACGCTTAGGCGTACACGGAAGATTGATTTGGATTTTGAGGAAATAGTGCGAACGACTTAGTGCGTCGATACGACGCGAGCGACTACGTTAGCGATTTGTCGAACGAATCTAAAGGATATCTTAGCGCATGACGCGAACGTGATTGAGGACTAGATCGTATGGCTTGAATCCGAGTGGTGTATGTGATAGGTTCGGAGAAGAATAAGAATGAGTGTCGACGATTAGTCGAGTGGCTCGAATCCGAGTGGTGTATGTGATAGGTTCGGAGAAGAATAAGAATGAGTGTCGACGATTAGTCGAGTGGCTCGAGTCCGAGTGGTGTATGGTTTGTCTTGGAAATTGTTCGAGTGAATATTGAGGATTACGAGTATGTCGACAAGGCGATGCGATCGCGCAAAGCGTTAGAATGCGTCACGCTTAGTTGGTCGTGACTTCGAATGTCCCGAACGAGCATTTCGTTCGGACAACTTGTGAATGAGCAATGCGAGTTAGAAAACGATTCGGAACGATGAATGAAAATGAATGGTCTTGATCGAGGAAACTTAGAGGATCGTACGTGCGATATCGGATTGATACAACTGAAATGCGACTTGAGTTTTGAATAATGATCTTGAAACGAGCTTGAGGAAAAGCGACTGAACTTGATCTTGAGTATTGAGAAAATTGAGGAATATCCAACTCGGACAACAGCATCAACGTACGACTCGAAATTGGTTGCAAAGGAAGATCGTCAGGTTACGCATATCGTCGATGGTATTGAGGCGTATCAAAGATCGATATGCGATAACTCGGGGGCACTCTGACTCGGCGAATGACGGTCGTGCAAATGTCATTGTTCCGTTGGACGCTATACTTGAAATATTAAAAATGTGTCGAGGAAAGGATAGACTTGGCTCGAGGACTTTCTAAGTTGAACGAATGACGATCGAACTATCGAACTTGGCTTGGATGAAAACTGGAATGTTTGGATTTGCTTCGTCGACAACCACAATGTTGATGTTCTTGTCTTATGCGAGCGCTACTCCAGCCTCGCACATGCGTCACACCGATTAGGGCGATCACTCTGCGTGAGCGCTGGTATGGTGATTCATACAGCGGGAGTGGTCGAACTTGTACGGTGCGACAGATTGTGCTTTGACTTGTGGCTTGACACGAAGTTAGACTCGAGATTGAATTGGTGTGCTTGTCGATTGAACTTGAGGATTGAGTAGGTCCAATCCGCGTATCGAGAATGAATGAGTCTAAACTCAAACAAGAGTTACGCCCCGATGAGAATGATTATTCTGCGGGAGCGTTGCATGGTGATTCATAAACCACCGCGGATTATCAGACTCGCGTGAGATTGGGGCGCAACGTATTGTCGAGCAAGACGACCTCGTGATCGAATACATGAATTGGTTAGAATTGGTGATTGAATGGATTTGAATTCTGCGCAACGAACGCATTGATGCGAATAGGTGATCGTGCTCGATGTTTAGAAATCTGAGTGATGCGAGCTTGGGTAGAAAACCCGTACTACCGACTTTGGTTTGACCCTAGGATTGGGGTCAGTGTTGGCATTATTGTTGGGGAACTATGATTCCAATCCTGACATTGACTTAGCCTCGAAAAGAAATGGCCTAGCGGTTAGGCGAGACGCCATGTTTCATGAGTTATCAGTCGAAGGATTGATCTTGAGGATTGGCATGGATGGATAGCGTGAATCACGAATGTAGAAAACCCAGCTCACGAGATTCGGCTGACATGCATATATTTCAGGGACGCCTGGGTATGTGCACGATGCGACTCGAGTGAGAATGACAAATTTTCTATCATGCGGCTTGGCTGAATGCATGTATTTTAGGGACGCTTGGAATGCGTGCACGATCCAGCCAAGTGATGCGGCGAGTTCAAGCAAGGCTTGAAATGTGGGAGTGTGTCGAGATCTTGAAATCGTGTTGAAGTAAAGATTGATAATAGTGCGAGCGTGGCTCGGAATCGAAGGAACGCGTAGGCAAAATGTGTATGATTAAGTCTTGGCCATAGAAATGGTAGGATGACTTGCCCTCAGGAAAGTCTCGAGGACGAGACTTGTTCTGAGTGGTGTATGTTGTAGTGCCCCGTCCCGCAAAGTCAATCGGAGGAATCGAAACGCCGACGGCGTTCGGTCTTAGCCTTGCAACGGCTTGCTCGGAGACATCGCTCAGGTGGGGTAGTTTCGGTGAACTCTCCTCATCTTTGCCTTCACATAATAAATCGTGTTTTCAACTTGCACAAGTTAGGCTTGATAATAAAAGCTACGCATCCACATAGCTAAGGGAATAATCCCGACGGTTTGAATCGAGTTAGAACATGGAAAACGTCCCACTGTCGGCTTAGAGTTGGTGCACGGCGTGCTTTGAAAATGACACTCGGTCCTTCGTCCCGTGGCTTGGGAGAAGGAAAGTTGGTCTTCGGTGCAAAAGTTGAGAGTTAGCCTAAGTCATAGGCGTCGCCCGCACAAATGCTTGCTAAAGCATGTACAGTCCGGTCCCGCAAGGCTTGGCATAGCCTTTGCTCGTCCCTTGGGTTAAGTTGTAGGCTTGAGTGAGTTAGGCAAATGTTATGCCGGTCGACCTAAGTTATTCTACGTGCTGTCCCGCTCATTCTGCGGTTGTCAAGATAAGTAGTCCCACGATCCTAAGGCCCGTCATATGAAGTATGACTTGGGCGATAACGTTGCATAGAACACGAGTCGGTTTAGAGGCACGAGCCACGGTTGGTTCAGTGGAAAGTTATCCACGGTCGGTCGACACTTAAAGGAAACACGCTATGTTCAAGTTAAGTTGGAAGGCTATGCAGTAGCCGTTCCCTGAGTTCAAAGAATGTTAAGTCTAAGCGATGATTAGTCGCCAAGAGGAAATATGTCGGGACTGTGGTTCAGTCGCCGAGGCAACCCTGGTTTGGGGCTCTGCAAAGGAAGTATGAAAAATGGAAAGAGTAA
>JANAVB010004366.1:0-7500 GCA_029216955.1 Iris pallida | reverse complement strand
TGCGCGCACGAAGAATTTCTGCGCACGGCGTGGGCGTGACAGGCCCTATCGGCACCACGGGACACAGAAATGCAAGCGTTGCAGCAGTTTCTGCGCACACGAAGAATTCCTGTGCACGGCGTGGGCCTGACAGGCCCTATCGGCACCACGGGACACAGAAATGCAAGCGGTGCAGCAGTTTCTGCGCATGCGAAGAATTCCTGTGCACGGCGTGGGCCTGACAGGCCCTATCGGCCGCACGGGACACAGAAACGCAAGCATTGCAGCAGTTTCTGCGCGCACGAACAATTTCTGTGCACGACGTGGGCCTGACAGCCCCTATCGGCCGCACGGGACAGAGGAATGCAAGCGTTGCAGCAGTTTCTGCGCACACGAACAATTCCTGTGCACGGCGTGGGCTTGACAGGCCCTATCGGCCGCACGGGACACAGAAACGCATGCGTTGCAGCAGTTTCTGCGCGCACGAAGATTTTCTGTGCACGGCGTGGGCCTGACATGCCCTATCGGCCGCACGGGATCGACCGGGTGCGCATATGCTGCGGTTTGTGTGCCTCGCGGCACTTCGTTTGCCCCGCGGCAGATTCCTGCCCACGGCGTGGGCCTGACAGGCTGCATCGGCGAGCACGGGCGCGGCCTGCGGCTGCGCGCGAAAAATGACAAGCTCCTCAAGCACTTTGGTCCCCCGGAATCATCCCCACAATAAAACTGCAAATCTATTATAGGGAAGTAATAGGGGAGTAGAGAGTAAAAAAAAAAAAGTTGTGGGGAGCTTCTCTCTCCTGGAGATTTCCGGCCACTCTTTCAGCAACTCCGGCGAGCTGCTGCAGCCGCCCTGGGCGGCGCTCTGCTCCGGCAGGGAGTCTGGTAGGTTCAGGTAACTCTCCCCTACCTTTTGGCTCGGTTGGAGGTTGTTTCGGGTGGTTTTTGCAGGGGTCCGATCATTCTCCGGCGTCTTCTCCGGCGAGATTTTGACTTCCAGCTTCTGGCGGTGAGGTCCTTTTCAGTCAGGGGACTTCTGAGTTCGTAGGAGGTAAGCTCTCTCGCTCGTGCTAGTTCATTCCTGGTTTTTTCGAGGTTTTTTCGTTTTTGCAGGTGGGGCCGATCATCTTCTCCGGCGACCCATGGACGGAGACCCGGGCGGGGGCCCCCCCCGCAGGCGGGGACTCTTCTGGGGTCTGCGTCTGCTTTAGGAGATTCTGTTTCGGGGATGGCCGGAGCTGCTCCGGTGACTCTTCTACGGCGATCTTCATCTTCGTCCAGCCGGCCGATCACTCCATGGTCGGAGGAGCAGCTGGCTCTGATTGGACGGGGGTTGGCGGCTACTTCCCCGACGATGACCGGAGTGGGGGAACCCCAGGCGGCCATTACGGCTGATATGATTGGCTTCCGGCGGTCTTCTTCGTGGCCGGATTTCTCTCCGACCAACTCGCCGGCGGTGGGCACAAGCCCCCACATCCCTGCTGTTCCCCACGTGGTCCCGCATAGGCTGTCGTGCCTCGGTAAGCGGGGGGATCAGGGGACCGTTGAGCGGCTGTGTGGCGGAATAGCTGGATCTGTCCACGTGGCGGACACCGACGGGAGTCAAGGCGCTGTTGGTGTTCGGGCCGTAACTACTGAATGGAGGAAAGTCACGGGAAAGACCAAGGTGAGTGATCCTAACCCGGTCAACTCTATTTTTTCTGCACGTCCTAACACGTGTCCTGTGGGGGCCACTAATAACTTGTTTACTCTTAATCTTCCCACTATGGACAAACACGTTGGACCCAGTCAACCCAGTCAAGTTTCTTTAGCTAATCACGTGGGTTCTCTCAATAGCAATCCCATGCATGCCACTACTTCACAGCACGTCCCAAATGTTTCAACTCCTCACGTAGGTGGAACACAGCAACTTCCTCTTCCTGGAGAATCAGTTGTCACTGCTCAGACTAAAAATGGGGTTGATCAGAATACTTCGAAAATCTCATACGCTAATATCGTGAGACCGGACCGTGTCAGAGACACGTGGGATATCATTCACGATGTTCACCTGGTCCACTCCACGGACACATGCACGGTTACGAACAGGGGGGAAGGTCAAGTTGTTGACATTCACTTCACGTCGCAGGAAGGATTAGCTCTTGCGACTCCCTTTCAACACACGATCATTCTCAAGTTTACTTCCGGATGCCCGAAGATCTCTCGGGTTCAAGAATTTGTATCAAGATGGGGGTTGTCCGGGAGCTACACGGTTGCTCCGATGGATTCTAGACACATAGTCCTACATTTGTCTAGTGAGGAGGATCACAAAAAAGTTTGGACTAAAAACTTAGTTAGAATTGACAACTATCCTGTTAAGATTCTCAAATGGTCATCGGAATTCAATTGTAATGAGGAGTCTTCCATCGCCTCGGTTTGGGTTACGCTACCTAACCCCCCTGGAGTTCTTCGTTCCGTCGGCTATTAGAAGGATAGCTAACTCGTTCGGCAAATTCTTGACAATAGCCGACGAAACTAGAAAATTCACAAAGGCCAATTACGTGAAAGTTTGCGTGGAATTGGATATTTCAAAAGAGCTGCCGCACACATTGAATGTCACCATAGGTCACAAAGTCCACAATCAATCGGTTATTTATGATAATAATGTTCTATATTGTAAACACTGTCGGTTACGTGGACACAATATTATATCTTGTTTCAAAGCTAATCCGGAACTTCGAAGAAGACCTCAGCACAATCAAGAGTGGACTACTGACACAAGGGGGAAGTCTACTCCTCTCCCGAAAACGAGCCAAAGGACTTCAGATCCTCAATCGGGTATGCCAAACCAACACACGTACATAAACTCCCCGGAGGAAACAAGCACCAACACTATTCTGTCGAACACGAGCAACAACTCAAAACGGTCTAACAATGGTAAGGAGATCGGCACGTCGTCCTTAAAGATTTCTAATAAATTTGATTCTCTTATGACAGAAGATACAGGGGATGTCATTCTTATTGATGATAGTGACAAGATCAGTAAGGACAGAGAGCACTCTCCATTAGTGGCCCCCTGTGATGGAGAATCAGGAGAAGTGAATATGGGGGCTGTCACTTCCACCTGCTTTCAGGAACTGGCGGGGGAGGGGGAGGAACTTGTTTGTTCTGTTCCAAACAGCGGTAACATGGGCCAGGTGCTGGCCAGGAATTTATGTGGGGGGGGTGAAGAGAATGAGGCAGGAGATGGGGGACATAGTTTTTTCTTCAATGGGGTATCTCAGTCCAGCTCCTCTGAATCAGGGGAGGACATGGATGAGTCTGCTCCTTTGGAGAAAGGTTCTGATTCTGATACTGTGTCTATTCACGTGCAGGAACAGGAGGAAGTTGGACCGGAATGCGCTAGCGTCGCGGGTGATGCGGAGGAGCAGCCAGACGTGATCTCGGGGGCGGAGGACTCGGGGGAGTCATCCTTCGTCCAGGAGCAAAACTCAAGGAGTATCAATAAGACGGTGATCGACGTGCAGGACGCACTCCTTGGCTCCCGGACTCCGGAATCGGGTGAAGAGCGCGATGTGGAGGTGGAGGCTATTAAAGCATTCAAAGCGAAGACCAACAAGCAGATAGCATCGGAGTCGGCAGCGGCTAAAGCGAAGACACTACCAAAATAAGTGGTTTTAGCGACGCCCAAAAACGTCGGAAAAATAGGAAATTCCGTCGCTAATCTGTATCACCGACGTATTTACCGACGTTTAGCTTTTGTCGCCGTTTCCTTAGTCGGTGATCACGAAAACGTCGCTGAACGTCGCAATTACCGACATTCAGCGACGTACGAGTACGTCGGTGAGTTATCGACGTTTATCGTCGTTCCGTCGGTATATTAGCGACGTATACGTAGTCGCCACACGTCGGTAAAACCTGGAATAGTTACCGACGTCTAGCGTCGTTTCGTCGGTAATATAGCGACGTGAGTTTCGTCGCTAGACGTCGGTAATGGTCCTGTACATTTTTGCAGCTAGTGTCGCTAGACGTCGGTAAATACGTCGGAGAGCTGTACTCTTTTGCAGTTAGTCGTCGGTAAATGTCGGTAAAACGTCGCAAACATATATTATTTGCAGCTTGTCGTCGGTAAACGTCGGAAAACGACGTCGCTAAACGTCAGTAAGCGTCGCTAAACGTCGCTAAAGTTGTAAAAAAAATAAAAAAAAATAAAACACAGATTCTATATTACCACTCACAATTCTATAAAACACATATAGGTACACATTCAAATCCCCACTCACAATTCCAAATCACAGCGCATTGAAACCCCCACTCACAATTCCAATACAAACATCCAATACAAACATCCAATCATAAGTCACAAATATCCAATCATAAGTCACAAACATCCAATACACAACTAACATCCAATACAAACATCCAATCATAAGTCACAAACATAAGATGATACAAACACAAATAAAAGTCCTAACTAGGACTACTAGTGATCTGGTGCAGGAGGGGCACCGCCGCGACGAAGGCGTAAAAACTCCTCATACTCCGCAAGTGAAATCGATACAGATGGAGCGCCAGGCTGTGACGTCGGTGGAGTCGGTGTCGAAGAAGAAGGCGGTGGAGGCGGCGGAGTCGACGACGATGAAGGCGCACCCAGAGTACCAGCATGCTCCAACGCTGTAAGTCGCTGGTTGTATGAATCCATGATAGATAACATTCTACCAGTGCTCTGGACCATCGAATCCTGCGCCTTTCTCACCGTCTCGGCCATGGTCACCTGTCCTGTCTGCAACTCCGTCACCGTGCGCTCTAACCCTCCAACGGCGCGCTCTGTCCTCTCAGTCGTCTCCCTGAGGTCTATAATGCCGCGGTCGAGCGCATCCAATCGTGCTAGCAGCGCAGGATCGTCCGTAGGATGCTGAGACTGCTGCTCGATCCGTCGTAGCAGGTCGTCACGGAGAGACTCCATCATCTGGTGGACTCGGGCAGACTCCTGGGACGGCTGTGGACCATGCACACTAGCAGGAGATGTCCTAGAGGACTGGGTCGCAACTAGGGCGCCATAGGATCCCGTACCGTAGTACGTACCCCTACGGAGGCCACCAGCGGCGGTCATCCACAGCTCGTCCTCCGACGGAGCTTGAGTGGGCTGCGAGGAAGTACCGGCCTCTCCTGCATCAGGTGCACTAGCAGCCGCCCGTTCCCGCAGCCTCTTATACTCGGCCTAGAAAGTATGGATAGTACTCTATGATTTCTAATTTATAATTAATGTACTTATTTTTACTAACTTCATGAATATTTATTTGCATCATATTTACTAAGTTATATTAAAATGGACACGAAGTATTAAATTAAGATAACGTATTGTAATACTTACATAGGTCTGCTCGGCCCTCTCGTCAATAAGGACTCCGCCCTTCCGATGGGTGGCCAGGAAGACGGTCACCATGTCGGCGTTACCGACCTTCCTTACCTGTAATTAAATATATTATCTTAGTAATAATTTATCGGATTTGCATTAAAATAATATTTCTAAAAGAGAAAGACATACCAGACGACGGAAATGTTCCGTCATCGGAATCGACCCACCGCACCACTTCGAGGCATGTTGCCTAGCCGCCTTGGCCTTCTCCGACTTCTCCTTGTACTTTGGCTCCTCGAATCGAGCCTTCATCGCATTCCATTGATCAGGGGTGATCCAACCTTGGATCGGCTTTCCGGCACGATCACGATCCTTCTGATCGTTGATAGAGTCGCGGATCAGCTTGGCAGCGACGGAAGGAAACATCCCCTCGATCTGCTCGGCCCGGTGCGGCGGATAGTAAAACATATCCTAGAACAGTACGAAACCAAATATTTATTAGTTATATATAATATGCATAAATTAAATGATTCATGTTAAAAACAAATCTATTTTAACCTTGAAGCGCGTAAACCAGAAGTTCTTCCTTTCGTCTGGAGCATCAGAGTAGTTAATCCAGGGACCACCATAATTATGCCTCAGCATATCGCCTAGGCGTCTCTGTACCCCTGAAGGACGATATCTATACATACATATTATATTCATGAAAAAAGTTAATTTATGATAAAAACAGAAGAAAAATAATAATAAACCAAAATACCTACTTTGTACCGTCGGCCCAGATCTCCGTCCTCCCCTCCTCCGGAGGTGCGCACGCATCATCTTCATGATGCTGGTCGGCCGTCGGCGCATCCTCCTCGGCCATCTGCTCATCCGTCTCCATCGTCGTATCAACATCAGGAACGCTAGACGGGGGAGCCCTCTCAACAGGTCTGGAACTACTCGTCCCAGGAGATATGCCACGTGACGTCGTCCCAACCGGCCCAGCTACTGTCCGATATGGAGGAGTAATCGGCGACGAGGATCCAGAGCCGGTACCAATAGGAGGTACCGAAGGCAAACTCCGTCCCCTAGCAGTACCTGTAGGAAGTACCGGATGATCCCGACCTCCTAGCTTGCACAGTGTTACCGCAATGTCCTTCTCTTGCTTTTCTAGACGATCAACGAGCAATTTCTTAGAACAAAGGTCCCTGAAGAATATGCTAAGCTCCGTCAATGGATCCCAAACTGCCTGCGGTAAGAATTCCCGAAATGCAATCGGAATTAACCGCTCCATGAATACGTGACAATCATGGCTCTTCATACCTGTCAGTTTGTTCTCCTTGAGGTCGACGCATCTTCTCAAGTTTGAAACATACCCATCTGGAAATTTCAGACCTTGAATCCACCTACAAAGCCTCACTTTATCCTCCTTCTCCAGTGAGAAAATTGCCTTAGGCTGCTTCAACTTTCCATTCCCGTCCTCTATCAAATGCAATGCAGGACGTCTACATATTTCTTTCAAGTCCAATCTAGCCTTAGGATTGTCTTTCGTCTTCCCCTTTACGTCCATTACAGTATTAATTATGTTGTCAAACACATTCTTCTCAATATGCATGACATCAAGGTTATGTCTAATCAGATTGGTGCTCCAGTATGGCAGATCCCAGAATATACTCCTCTTCGTCCAGTTATGAGTGCGACCAAATCCGTCACACTTGTAGCCCGTAGCAGGCTGCTCAATAGCACTTGGTAAATCTCTAACCTCCTCCCATATCGTGGCTCCGCACCACCTTGTCGGTGGATCACCCTTCTCCACAACGCCAGCACGAAAAGCATTCTTGTTCCTCCGGTACGGATGATCCTTCGGCAGGAATCGTCGATGACAATCGAAGAAGCACGGTTTGCCTCCGTGTTTCAAACGGAAAGCCTTAGTGTCGTCCATGCAACACGGACATGAAAGACGACCATGCGTGCTCCATCCAGATAACATTCCATAGGCCGGAAAGTCGTTGATGGTCCACATAAGTGCTGCCCGCATCTGGAAATTTTGTTTTCTAGATACATCGTACGTGTTGGAACCTACTTCCCACAGCTGATTCAACTCATCAATCAATGGTTGTAAATAAACATCAATGTTCCTTTTCGGATTGTTCGGACCTGGGATAATAACGGTGAGGAACATATATGGAGTCTTCATGCACATC
>JANAVB010004365.1:0-166848 GCA_029216955.1 Iris pallida | reverse complement strand
ACTTTATTGAATGAATCAAACCTCTGCTTGAGCTGCTAAAGAAGCCTATGAGACTTCAAACATAAGAATTCATCAACAAGATGATAGAATTCGTGAAGTCGAGGCAGAGTTGGCTCGCTTAAAGGCCAAAAGAGAGAAATAATTACGGATCGAGACCAACATCTGACGCAGAGCTCAATTTTGGAAGATAAGGTTTTCGGTGTTGAAGCTGTCATTAAAACCCTTGATGATGCCAAGGATAAAATGATAGCTACTTTCGTCGAATTCTTCCATCTTTGTACTCCAGAAGCTCGACGCACCATAGCTACTACAACTGTGCTGAGCTCTCGTGAAAAGCGTCTAGCAGAGCTGCAAAAACTGCTCGAAGATGTATCTGCTCCGCCTTAGGCAAAAGAGTTTTTGTATTCTTTTTTTATCATCAATAAAGAATTTTGTATTCTTCTGTCTTTTTCATCCTGTAATATTTGGAAGAAATGAATAAAATATTTGTTTTGTGACCCTATCATTTTTTTAAAAATAATAGGTATGAGATAGAAAACACTTATCAGAGGTAATATGGACATGACAAGTCTTCTAAACTCAATAAATTATATCTATCCAGAGGTAATGTGGACATGATGATAATGAATCTTATTTTCTTTTTAGAGTATACAATACTATCAGAGGTAATATGAACGTGACAGTTCGTAACGACTCAAAGAAAAATAGATTAATATCTATTCAGAGGCCATATGGACATGATAGATAAAAAGAAGTAGACTTAATATTTATTCAGAGGTCATGAAAACATAATAAATAATAAATCTTTTTTTGTAAGACAGAAGATCAAAATTCTCTTTTAGGAGACAAATAATCAGCTTAACCAAACATTGGTAGCTGGAGAATAAAGAAGAAATTCAGACATAATATTTCTTCAAGAATTTTCCATTAATTGGCATCATGAGCAAATCTCCATTAGGTTTAGACAACCTATATGTACCATTAGAGAAGACTGTCTCGACTACATAAGGACCTTCCCATTTTGCTTGGAATTTCCCTTTGCTCTTATGAGTCATCACCATCGGTCTTCGAACAGCTAGAACTAGCTCACCGACTTTGAATACCCTCTCTTTAACTTTACGATTGAAAGTTCGAGATATGCGGGCTTATATAACTCGATGTGCTGCTGTGCTTGAAGACGCTTCTCGTCTAGACCTTCAAGTTCTTGAAGTCTCAACCGATCATTATTTTCTGTAGTTAGCTCATTAGCGATGGCTATTCTAAGAGATAGAATCTGGATTTCCAGTAGAAGAATAGTCTCACATCCGTAAACCAGTGAGAATGGTGTAAAACCAGTAGGAGTTCGGACTGTCGTTCGGTAAGCCCATAAACATTCACCAAGTTTCTCATTCCAATCACATTTATTAGAAGAGACGAACTTTTTAAGAAGTTTAATGATTGTCTTGTTGAAAGCTTCGGCCAAACTATTAGCAGCTGGATTATAAGCCGTAAAGGCCAGATTTTGGATCCGATTCTTGTCACAGAATCGATAAAATGCCTGACTGGCAAATTGGGGTCCATTATCATGGATTCCTTCGGGGAATCCCAAAACGATAAATGACATGGTGTTTGATGAAGCTAACCACATTATATTTTCACTTCAACAAGGGGAATCGCTTCCGCCCATTTAGAAAAATAATCCGTTATGGCTAAGATAAACCGATGTTCCTTGACAGAAGGAGGGTTAATCGGACTAATAATATCCATGTCCCAAGCTTCGAAGGGCCAAGAAGCTGCTGTAGGATGTAAGAATTCAGATGGTTGATGAATAAAATCAGTATGAATCTGACATACTTTACACCGTCTGGCATAATCCACAGCATCTGCTATCATGGAAGGCCAATAATACCCCATTATTCGAATACGGTCCTGTAATTTCGGACCTGGTTCATAGGCACCGCAGACACCATCATGAGCTTCACGAAGTATTTGCTTAACTTCACTCTCAGAGAGACAATGCAGCAAAAGTCCTCATAAGAACGACGATATAACATATGTAAAGAAGAATCGTAGTAGAATCGAAATGATCGTCTCTTGATTGATGTAGCTTCTTTTGGATCTTCAGATAAAATCCTATGAACCACATAATCAATAAATGGACTTCTCTAATCCCTTTGCTGAGAACTTGATTCTATAATATAACTTTGTTCGATATGAAATTATTCTTGACACAGAATAGATCTCTATCCAACAAAGTAATAGTATTTTGTCTTCTGATTGGAACAGCTAAGTCTGCAGCTAAACTAGCAAGAGCATCAGCTTCCAAATTTTGAGAACGTGGTACGAATTCAATGAAGAATCCTTTGAATAAAGGACCAATTCGATTACCACTTGATGATAAGGAATGAGGTCAGGATTTCTGATTTCATATGTCCCTCTGACCTGATTAACAATCAGTTGAGAGTCTCCATAAGCTTTCAGGAACTCAATGTCCAATTATTTTTGCTACTTGAAGACCAATCAGCAAAGCATTATATTCTGTCATATTGTTGGAGCATGGTTCATTAAGAGAATAAGCACGATATATGACCATTTTATCAGGAGAGACCAAGACGATGCCTACTCCGGAAACAATATTGCCCTTAGGTCCAACTCGCGATGCTCCATCAAAATATAGTTGCCAAATATCATCCTTCAAAGTCATGTTGCAATCAACGACTTCATCTGGAATGTCTTCATATAGCTTAGATGTTTCAGGTATAGGGTGAGCTGCTAAGAAATCAGCTAATGCTTGACCCTTCACTGATTTTTGAGGTACATGGACCATATCATAAGGAGTAAGCAACATCGTACAGGTTGCTAACCTAGAGTTAAGAATGCTCAGCTTTCTCATCAATACCCGAATAGGATTTATTCTGGAGATGACATGAATAGTCTGTCCTGACACATAATGTCGTGTCTTTTGAACAGTAAAAACTAAGGCCAGACATTCTTTTTCCACAGGAGTATACCTGTGTTCAGCTCTGACCATCATTCGGTTAAGATAATAAATTGCTTGTTCATGACCTTTATCACTTTTCTGTACAAGAAGACACCAAGTGAATGATCCAAGGCTCGAACATAGAGCAAAAATGGTCTTTCCACCACTAGAGGTACCAGGACAGGTAGATTTGTAAGGTATTGCTTGATGTCATTAAAGGCTTTTTGACATGCTTCATCCCAAACAAATGATACACCTTAATTTAATAGACGAGAGAAGGTTAGCATCTCCCAGAAAGATTGGATATAAATCTCCTGATATAAGCAATGCGACCTTGGAAGCCGCAAAGTTCTTTTAGATTGCGTGGAGGACGCATTTCAAGAATCACTTTGATTTTGTCAGGATCAACATGGATACCTTAAGAAGTGATGACAAATCCCAAAAATTTGCCACTGAAAACCCCTAAGAAAGACTTAGTGGGATTCATCTTCAGTGATGTTGACGCATCAACTCAAATACTATCTTTAAGTCTTGAATGTGATCATCTTTTGATCGACTTTTGACAGCAATATAATCTACATAACATTTAACTATTTTTCGTAGATGCTCTTAAAAAATATTGCTCATGGCCCGTTGATACATAGCACCGGCATTTTTCAGACCAAAAGGCATAACCGTATAGCAATAAACCCCAAGGGTGTACGGAAAGCGGTATGTTTTTCATCTCCTGGATGCATCTTAATTTGATTATATCCTAAAAATCCATCCATGAAAGACATGCGTTTGAAACCACATGTATTGTCTATCATGACATCGGTAATCGGAAGCGGAAATTCGTCTTTTGGACAAGCTGCATTAAGATCTCGAAAATCTATACAAACTCGACTTTTTCGTTCTTCTTCATAACAGAAACAATGTTGGCAACCCAGTCTGGATGTTGTTCTTCACGAACAAAGCCACATGTGATCAGCTTTTTGACTTCTGTTTTAATTGCATCCATCATATCTGGTCGAAAACGCTGCTGCTATTATTTTACAGGCTTGGCATTAGAAAGAATATTGAGTTTATGAGTAGCTACTTTAGGATCTAGACCTGGCATATCCTCATAACTCTATGCAAAAATATCAATATATTTTTAATCAGCTGTTTCAATTCTTCCTTTTCATCTTCAGAAAGGTTTTTACTGATAAATATCGGCGTAGATGTGGTTCCGTCACCAATGTCAATCTGGACGATTTATCTTCTGTAGGTGGCTGTCGCTGTTCGAAACGAAGCTCCCACTGAGTGTCCATTTGTTATGCCAAGAGTCATTTTCAAATGGCTCAGATTTACCATCAGTTTGAACCATGTTGACTGAGAATACGCACTCAGGTTCATTATAATAGTTTCCTCCAGAATATAGGATGTAAAAAACTGGAAGAACATTCTTCTTCCATATCTTCTTTGTACATGTGGGATGTATCCGATTCGATGAACTGGATTCCTTCAGAATCTGAGGATTGTGAAGAACTTGAAGAAAATTCTTCTTGTATATCTTCGTTAAACATGTAGGATAGATCGTATCCCAACCCATGACAAGTTTTCTGGTAAAATAGATCACCACATAATGGTAACCGTCTACCTTTGCCTTGATTGAGACCTTGCATAGTCTTTAAATCATATCCCATATTCTGGATAATCTTAAGAGATTGTTGACTATATTTGTCAATTCGGATTCTTCCTTTATCTTTCTCTCTGTGATCATCTGTTGAGTAACCGGGATATCTTTAGCCAAGCCAAACACAATTTGGCGCTTGTTTTTCTTATTAGACGGAATCACGAAATAAGATTCTTCGTGACGTCTATAAGTTACACAAGCTTGTGATGATGAGGCTACAGGAAGAAGATATAGAAGTTTTTAAAAACCTTTGAGCATAAGGTCCAACATCGGCATGAGGAGGAAAGAAATTTTCTTTATGATTAATATATAAGGTTTTCTCTATATTTATGTTATTTTTATGTTGATGACTTTGATCATCATCAGATAAAGTCATTCTTTCAATGAATTTGACAGCCATATACTCCAAAAGAAAATCTTTATTAATATGAGAAAGTACAGAATGATCAATATTTACATCATTTATAAATTGACTACTACGCTTTGGATTGATCATTAACGACCGTCATCCGTCTTCTGCGTAGACTTGCAAGGTTAATAATCAGTGGTTCTAGATCATTCATACGAGAAGTACGTCCCTTAACCTTGATCATGAGAGGTTAAACTTGGCTCTTGACTAATTTTCACAGATTCCTCAGACGAAGCGAGTTCTTTCTTTAACCTTGATCATCAGAGGTTCATCATTGACAGGTTAGGGTTGGATTCGTTATTTGACTTTAATCTTCAAAGGTTGATCTTCTAGAGGATCTTCATTGACAGATTATCTTCTGCAGGCGATCGATCTTCAGCCATATCAGATATTTCTTTCACCTGCTCCTGTTTGTAGAGTATTGAGTCAAAGAAATAGGATTCAACACCCTTAAAAGGATTAATATCTGCAAATTTGGTCTTCACAATCCCTTGAGAATCCATATACTTGAAGCATTGGTGGAGAGTTGAAGGCACAATGTTATGCTCATGTATCCACGGTCTCCCAAGAAGGATGTTGTAAGATACATCTGAGTTGATAACATAAAAGGTTGCCATAGTTGGAAGATCACCTATTTGAATCTTTAGACGAATCTTCCCCAATAGTTGACTCTTTCCAGAGTTGAAACCAACTATTGTAGTACTAGTATAAGTCAAATCACTAGTAGGAATCCTCAAGGGTCGTAGTATACTCTGAAGAATAATGCTAATAGAAGACCCATGATCAATATAAATCCTGTCAATTTCAGTAGATTCAATATACCCTGTATAACACAGACGCATGTCGTGTTTATTATGCTTCAACATATCTTCTTGTGAAGGTAATGTTAGGAATTGCTTCCATCACACTATGAATTGTGGACACGACACTGGTATATTGTCAGGACTTGAGTTGAGCTAAGCATGAGTCTGCTTGTAGCAAAGCTTCGCTCAAAGTTTCTCGACTTTCTTTAGAAAGACGAAGCAGCTCAAAGATAGAAAGTCTAGCCGGAGTGTTAGCTAATTGGGCTAGAATATCGAACTTGTAGGGTTTCATCACTATCCCTTGATTTGAAGCAATTTTAATGGGACGTCAAAGCGTACTGCTTTTTTTTTCCTTTCTCAACCACAAATGGTTTAGAAGGCCTTGCCTCAGCAGGAACAGGAGATGGTTGAGCTGGAAGTGTTTCAGTAACATCCTCCGCTTCTTTGGAAGTTCCTTCATAATCTTTGTGGTACTCTTTACCAGATCTCGTACCAGCAAAGGTTTCTTCTTCAGACTCGGGAGAATGAAGTACCATATTATAGGTTTTGTTCTTCTTTTCTTAGTCTTCTTCTTGCAGGATTTTTATGAGGGACCTCAAAACCCAATCCAACAGTGGATTTTTGATCTTGAATTTGTAAAGGAAGTCGCATTCTTTTATCATAGTTCAAGCCTTCCGCCTTTTGAAAGTCATAGCCCATCTTTTTCATAAGATGGACTGATTGTTGACTGTACATGTGAGTGGGTAGCGACTTTCAATAGATGTTCAACAGAGGAAGGAGGAACAGAGACCTCTTAGCCACAGGAGTAGGAGTATTCGGGACAGGAGAAAAAAATTCCTACAGGAGCTTTCTCATAAGCAGTAAAGACTTATTGTGCCCTGTATAAGGGGACACTATTCATTACTAGCCATTACCAATGAGTAAGTTTAAGTTTGGTAGGAGGAGCTAAACTTGGAGGGCATATATTCAAACCCCTCAGTCTATCCTCCAAAGGAATGCCATCCCAAAGATGATCCAAATCAGCATGATCTGGAGTAACAATATAAGAAATCATATTGCAGGTTTTGACTTTTCTACCTTTCTTGGATTTTGAAGTTTTACCTTCATCTTCTATTTCAGGTACTAAGTCAGGATGTACCCACATAATTTCACCATTTTTTAATGTGAGAGACAATAATCCATTATTTTGCTCTCTAGCAGGCGGGAGATTCACAATCTTCATTATTGCCTTAGGAATTGGGACAATCCCATCTGGAACTTGATGTGGAGGAAAACCTCCAAATTGAAGAGAAATCATATTAGTTGTGACCGTATGCTCATCATTGGTTAAAACGATGGCATTGGCATTTATCAACTCTTGATTTTCTTCTTTAAGACATAACAAGCCTTGGTAGGATGATTTATGTATCTATAATAGATACAATATTTGGGATTATCAGTCAGATTCACCTTATTAGGTCTTTTTGGCTCTGGAATTTGGAGTTTGCCACTCTTCACAAGATATTAGAATATCCCTGGGATATCACTGTCATCAAAAGAGTACTCTTCTTTTGGTTTGGAAGACTCCTGATTATTTGGTATCGTTTTGGGTTTTGAAAGATTAAGCACTAGGGTTTCCTTCCCTTTTCCATTACGATTGCCGGAATTATTACCTGAAGAGGCTTTCTTTCCTTTCTTCTGAGGCAAAAATCATCCCATGTTCATGAGAATCTACCATTGGTCTCGGCTGAAACTGCTGCTATAATGAATGAGGCCCAATCTGTGAATTGAGAGCCTATGAAGACAGTAATAGTTGGTTGCAGATTCATTTTGCATGTATCAATCATTGCTGAATCTGGCATACCAGAGGTATTTTTAAAGTTGCCTGTCGGAAACGTTCGATAAACGTCGAGTATCTTCCTTCTCCTTTTGTTTGATTTCTATTAAGGAAGACATATTCATGTCCATGCCTCCTTCATAGAAGCGGAAGAGAAACATTGCTTTAAACTCGTCAAAAGACGATATACAATTGTCGGGTAGACTGCGATACCAGTCATAAGCTGAACCTGTCAAACACCTGATGAAAACTCGGGTAAGAAGAGCATTATTCTTCTGCAGATGCACAGTCATAATATCAAAATAATTGATATATTGACTAGGAGGGCCTTTCCATCAAATAATACCATTGATTGTGGCTTAAATTTGGAAGAAAGGTACATCATTCCAATGAGAGGATAAGGTTGCTTAATCCCTAACCTCTGGAGCTGATTCTTGTGCTTCAGAACTTCAAACTGTGCTTTTAGCTTACGTACTTCTTGAATAGCTTCACTAGTTTGAGGAAGCACATTCGATTGAATAGTTGCTGGATGTACCGTAACCCCACCGGAGGTGGTACATCTTCTGGAATGAGAGGATCCGGAGATACAGAATTTTGGTTGACAGTATGCTCTTGACTAAGATTATTCAAAGGTACATCAATCCTTGATTATCTTGAGTTTGTGCTGCTACCTGCACCGGTGTTACTACTGCCGGCTGAACAGTTTGTTGAGTCATTATTATTTGATGTATACTTTGCATCATGGCAAGCATGTCCTTCAGTGACTGTTCAACTGCAGAAAGACGTTATTCTGTATTAGTAGTTGACGTCTCCGGTTCATCTCCAATAGCATAGGATTCAACCTCCCTTGAACAAACAGAGGGATTGGTGTAGAGGTATGAATCAACGCTATCAGTTTCTGACTCCAACGACTGGGTACCCCCAGGTTCTGAATCTGAAGATTGTAACGATCTTTGAACTCTTGACCGAGTATTCTGATATACCCCTTCAAAAGTATCAAGGAGTCGATTGAACTGTTATTAGCTTGGAGTCTGGGATGAATTGCGTCTTGGACGTCGCCTTCTATTGATATGAGATGATATTAACTGATGCATATGACAACTCATGTTCTTGATCATCAACTGATTGCTGAGGCACATTGTAGCTTAATCGGTCAAAAACTGACCATTTAGAAGCCGAACAGCAACATTTGATTACAATCTGATGACACTCACAATGGTGATTTTCTTGGGGGAGTGTCACAGGAGATTTTCTATTTTTACGCTTTTGTACGAGCAACTTGCATAAATCAGAAGGAGTAGAAGGAGTCTTCTTCTTTATTATATTTGGGACAGAGAAACGTTTAGTCCCTTGCGTATAAAGAAGATTACTAGCTGCATTAGCAGAACCAAACTGTACATTTTTATGCGCCTGGAGTTGCGTGCGTAAATCTTGAGATTTTTGTGCACAAAGGACTCCATTAGCATTACGCATAATCTGAAGTTTGGTACCTTGTGTAAAGCAGTGTAAGAAGGTTGTTGGTGAAAAACTAAAGTTTTACCAATAATAGAATTCTTATTTTTATGCTGCTACGTGCAGGTAAATTCACTTTAGATGCAAAGGCATCATTATGAACTTTATCTACCATGTTACCGACAGGAGATTTACCTTTATGTGTAGAGCGCAAAACATGAACATCTGCCCCGTCTTTACGCGTAGAGCGTAAAACTTGAGTGTTACCACGTCACAGACGGGAGACTGATTTTTACGCGCAGAGCGTAAAACTTGGAGTCATCACGTCACAGACGGAAGACTGATTTTTATGCCCAGAGCGTAAAACTTGGGAGTCTACCATGTCACAGACGGGAGACTGATTTTTACGCCCGGGGCGCATCACTGAAGTAGAGACTGCCTCATCACAGGCGGGAGCCTCCACAACAGGAGTGGGAAGGATTCCTTTGCCTTCAGAGACAGCAGGGAGATCCGAGGATGCTTTGGACTTAGGAATCCAAACTTTTTGTGCCTTCTGCAATTTTTCAACATTGGAGCAGCGAGTACTACCTCCAGTTCAGAGCATTTCTTCGTAAGCAGTCTGGTCGAAGTGAACAACCAGAGTCTTCTTTGTCGATCCGACCGACACGTTCATATTGAGCAATTATTTTCTCGTCAGAGGAGAAAGTCTTCCCCAGTAGAGTCGCTATTTTGTTTCACTTAACAAAATGTCTAAAATTGGCTTTTGAAAGAAAACTAGAAAAAGTACAAAAGTACAAATTATTTCTGGGAAGTATTGCTATGGAAGTCTGATCTGAGAGCGATCACTCTGTTCCTTGGACCACACGATGATGAGAAGAAAACTGCTTGAAGAAGATGAACAATCGGAAGAACTAAGTCACCAGAAAGGTATCGAACAACTGCACTGATGGCACAGTCGAATGCTTTTCTGCTTTGCTTCACCTGTTCTTGAGAAAAAGTTGAAGAAATGCTTCTGGGAATATCACTCTGAAAGTATAAGTTTTCTCATAATCTCCTCTCCTGTATCTTTCTTGATGATGTCTTGTGTTAAAAATAAGTCTATTTATAGACTAGACCCTCCGTGCATAAAAAACATCATAATTGGGTCTCTACGCAAGTAACTGTCACCCATGATAAAAATCAACCTTTACGCGTGATGACACGTGTCCCATGTAGAGTTTTGATCTCTATGTATGGTGACACGTGTTCCACTACTTCAACAAAATAGGGAAGCACGTACATACGTTCCTCGATAAGTGTGGCATGAAAGCCACGTAAGCAGACCACGTTCTCATATAGCCAGAAAAGATTGGGCATAAAAATGACCCAAAATAGACTTCCTACGTAAAGTAGCAGACTGGGAGTAAAATAACCCAAAATAGACTTCCCGCGTAAAGTGGCTGAAAAGTAGCCTTGAGCGTAAAATTAACTCAAATAAACTCTACGTGCACAAAAGCCTTGAGCGTAAAAACTCGAATAGCTTTCGTACATAAAAAAAGCAATCTCTTGAGCGTAAAGTAGCCCATCTGCACACTAAACGACAAGCGTTGGGTTTGATGAAAAGATCTTCTCGGCTTCTGTGTAATTTGCTGTCAGAAAATCATTATGTCAGATCAAAATCATGCACATTAAATGCAGTCTGACAGCCTGTCTCCTGCGTAAAGTTTGAGGATGCCTCTCACGTAAATTAGTTCGCGTAGAGCTTACCCTGTTTGCTCTCTGCGTAAAATTTGATTCTGATTCAGTTTGACTTGTGTAAAGCTCTCAACTTCTTTGACTTGGTCTATAAATTTATTTATGCTTCTACAGTGACAAGATATCGTGGTGTTATGTGTGTGTATCATGAGTGTATCAAGGTGTATAGTGAGTATCTTGTGAAGCACACTAAGTTTTTGATAAATGACTGTAGTGGTGGTCTTATAGCCATGCATTTGTAAACATCCTTTGTAAAGCTTTCTGAGTGATTTTTTACAACTGTAGACTGTATGTAGATATTCAGTTTCCAGATAGGCAAGCCAACATGGCAGTAGCAGTGGCAATAGGCTGCCACCCCTTTGGTAGCATAACATGCCAAGTTAGCATGTGCACCATTACAAGGAGGAATGTGAGGTGTTGTGTTTGAATATTGGTTGAGTGTGTGAGAGGAATGTGCAGGATCATAAAGGTATATACTTTTGTAGGCAGTTGCAGCCTATATAAGGTGTTATATAGGATAAATGTGCTATAGGGACACCTAGTAGCAGGGAGCAATGACTTGAGTAGCCATTCTCATTTCAGTCCTTTGGTTGTGAGATTTCAAACCCTTCTTCATGATTAACCTATCATTGAGTTCAACCCTTATGAAAACTCTATTAGTTCACTCTTAGTATCAATCAATATCAATTTATACTATAGGCCCAGGTAGTGTGAAGTGATCTTAATAGCTAGATGTAGAGGGATACTTAGATAGTAGATGGATGGGAAAAGGATACATGTATTTTCTTATCTGTTTATTTATCTATCTAAGTATCTATTCTCCTATCTATATCTATCTATCTATTTATTTACCTATCTATTTATTCATGTACCTATCTATTCTTTTATATAATATTATATTTACCTATATATTATATATATATATATATATATATATATATATATATATATATATATATAGGTTATATATATAATATATTATATATATATATATATTATATATATATATATATATAGGGAAGATAAATGTGGTATTAGTTTAAAGTTTTACATATGTGGGAAGAGGTAGGTAATTAGCTCTAACTATGGGTTGTATGTTAAGGTGGTAGAGGAGGATTATATTGCATTGGAGGGTCTATGAGTAATACCATATAGGTAGCTAACTAGGGTAATTGACCTAGTTTGACTTGCATCGACCTAGAATAGGCCTAGAAGCATGTAATTTGTGCATTCAAACATTATGTTTACTCTAGAACACCAAATAATTCTGTATATCTCAAATATAGGTTTGTGTGACACCACTTTAGGCATCGATCCTTATTCATTGCTCTGGACCGTAGGCGAGTACATTCTCTGATAGTTTTTATTTATTTGATTATTATTATGATTCAGCTTCTAGTATAGTTCTATTTGATTCTCTGACATAACACATATTGGTATTTCTAGATCTATTGTATGCGACACACATACTTTACTTATCTGGCCTCTATTTCTGGAATCACTTACTGAAATTATCCTACTGGAATCACCTAATGGTGCCATATTATTCTGGCTGGACTTTAGTATCTTGTGCAGGACTCATACTGGAATAACACTTGACTCACATTATACTGTCTTGACTCACATCACATTGTACTATTTCAGATATCTCTATTTACAGCCTATATTACTATGCTCCTCTGATTATATTAGTTGTTGTTAAGATTCTGTAGTTATTTAGACCTCTTTCACATCTTATCGTGCTTTAGATTGTGATTGATTATTTCAATATTATCTTTATATATGCCTTCAATTCGGAGTTGAGATCTATGACAGGTATATTATATCATTGTGTGAGTTGTTAGTTAGCGACCTAGACAGCGTTCTACCACCGATTATGCGGTATAGGCTAGCTGGGTGCTGTTACGCACTTGTGTTCCTATATCGAGTGTGGGTCGTGACACTTCCCCTCCCTGTCTGTGCGTCCTCTGCTGTGAAGTCGGCCCGATCTGGCCAAGCCTACCTGGTGACTCCTCTGCCTCCTCCTCCTTTTCTTTCCGGTGAGCCGCCGTCATACCTTGTGGGCAGCACCGCCTCGAGTAGCAAAATTCCTCGAGCCCCGTGATGCTCGAGCATTAAACTGGCCTCATTCTGCGTGCACTTCGATCTGTGCACTACCTCGGTATACGAGCCCTCGAGGTACGTGCACCTCGGTATACGTGTCAGTCTCAATTTAATCGTGTACCTTGATTTACGTGCTGTCTTGGGCAGCGGGATGCCTCAAGACCCGTGCTACCTCGGGTACCGTGCTATCATAATTTGCGTATTGCCTCATTTTTATGTCTCGGCCTTTGTACCTATCTCATGATTCGTGTCGCACCGATTTGTATGCACACACCGATTTGCGTACTGCCTTGAGTCTCGCACCATCTCGATTTACATGCACACAATTTTCGTGTCATATTATATCTTGTATTATCTCGATTTGCGTGTATGTCTTGATTTGCATGCCGTATTGCTTGTGTCATCTGATAATACTTCGACTTACATGTAGGTCTCGATTTACGTGCACATTTTGTTCCCGTTTGTCTCGATATTCGTGTTATTTCGATTTTTGTGTGTGTCTCGATATACGTACATGTCTCGGTTTGCATGTCTGTATCGATCTGTATGCCTTAATTTTTGTACCAGATCCCTGTACTGCCTGCGGGACCTACACGGTATAGCCTTCTGTCATCCTTGTGCTTTATGTTATTATTTTATTATTTAATGCTTATGATTGTTTATTGTGTTTGAGGACCTCGATGGACGTGCTAGCTTGGATCCTGATTATCGAAGACTTGCTTACCTAGCCGAGCCCTCTATGCAAGTACCCCTTGTTCATCGATGGCTCTTGCCCTCCTGCTAGATTTTCTTGCATTTAATTAAATCATATAATTTGTAAATGTAAATATATAACTGTGAGTAGTGTAGCATAGTAGTAGAACTGCCATAATTATAACTTAGGATAACTTAGTTCGATACAGGGTCAAGCCGTATCGAACGAACTCGGGCGAGTCATCCACACCTTCGAGGACATGAGCATGACTAACATGTATGGATTGTCCCCATATGTCTCGTGTCTGACTCGCGGTCGGATAACGGCTTTAGCTAATTGTTTTTGTGACCATGGTTGTGGATTGGATATGACTGTAGGTCTATGATGTGCCCTGCATGGCGGTTCTTGTTACATGTATTGGCTTGGCACCCAGCATGCATCATAGTGTTGCTAGAGGCCGAGACTTAGTGTTCTCGGCTATGGTTTGGTTTTCAGTACACGTTGTACCGCTGCTGGAGACTGAGACTTAGTGTTCTCAGTTTGTGATTCTGCGGCGGGTTGTGCCGAGTGGATTTAGCCCCAATTCGCTGGAGGCTCCCGTTCAGAAATACAGATAAGACTCTGTTGAATTGTTCCAGAATTCTCGGTCGGGAATTTGGTTCAAAGAGTTGGGTAGAACCGTTCCTTTGGTTTGCTGAACCAGCCTTATGCACGTTTATCGTAGTATAGTATACCTAATTTTAGTGGCTGCTAGGTAGACTCATGACTAGATTAGTCGCCCAGTCCTTAACTTGTCTTATCCGTCGGATAGCGTAAGGAACACGGTTCTACTCGGGAGATGATCTGCGACCCCAGCTCTTGTTTAGTTTAAGGGTTGTGGATCTGCTCTAGAGTAGTTCATGAAACCCTTGCCATTTCCCGATGACAATAATTAATAGTCTCTTATCCCCTGACCATTCTTGCTAGACGATGTCCTATTTTAGTCAGATACGACTGGTAGTTCTCATATGTGTATCATGATTGTATCTTTAGATATTGTAGCACCCAGTTTTTAAAATAAGGGTAATTTTAAACTTTTGTATTTTTTTATTATTTTAATAATGTTATTTAAATCATGATATGATTTATGGTAATTTTTAATCAATTTAGAACTATTTAAAACCATGACTTGTGATTTTGATGTTTTGCTAGTGCAACCCTAGAGACTGCATGACCTAGAGACTAAGCATGACCATGGAAAACTAACCATATGATTAGGATGACTAATTGTGACTTTTTATCCTAGGGGTATTTTAGTCATTTTGGACTTTTTAATGAAAATAAATTTTGATTGATTATTGTGGTGCTAATCTTTTTATTAGAGACTAACCTAGTTTTGACCTAACCTAGATGTTAATGATGTTCATGGAAGCTTAGTTAGAAGGTTAGAGACTTAATGACTAAGTTAGATTAATATCTAGATATTATGTTAGGAGATATTTTGGTTAGATATTATGTTAGAAACCTACTTTTGATAAGAGCCCTTAATTGAGCTAGAAATTGGTGGAGAAACCTTAGCCACTCATCTAAAACCCTAACCCTAATCATTTACCACAGCCATCAAGCCCATTCCCTCCCTATTAAATCACCCCTTCACAATTTCTTGCCTCTTTTTCATCTCTACAAAGAACCCTACTTGTGTTCTTCTCCAAACCTTCACCAATTCTCTATTTATCCTCCAAATTGGACCCAACCAATTGCATTGGACTCTATTCCTGGTGTGGAGGCTATTGAGGACTAGCTAGCAAGGATTCTAGGGTTTGGGATCATTGCAAGTTGGAGAGAAGCTCTCATTTCTAGGCCTTTACATTGAGGTTTCACCATCAACAGGGAAAACCTATCAAACCCTAATGAATTCTTGATTTTTCTTCATAGTTGTATTCATATAGGTATACCCTAGTTGTAGAGTGAGTTTGGTACAAAATAGTATCCATTTTGTATCCATATCGGACACGTATCGGTATCCTATTTAATGTGTTTGATGAAATGCTTGTGTGGAACTTTTGTTCTTGTTTTCTGAAATAAATTACATGTTTTTGTAGTCCTTAGCATGCTGATCATGAATCACTAACACTGAGCTTGTTTTTGTCATGTCCGTTTCCAAATTGGGCACGAATACGCAGCACTAGCCCGTACACTATGTCCTGCTACCCGTGTCCTAATTCTCCCTGGACAAGACATTTCGACACACAAAACTTGGTGTGTACCTTGGGGCAGTGACTGATAGGTCACCCCCCAAGTCTCGTACGACCCTGTATCGTATCGGACACGATATTGGCCGTGCACGGGATTTACACTGACACGTACGCACAATTTTCGTGTTCTGACATGCGTATCGTACAGCGTAGACACGTGATATAGACACTTCATGTTGTGTCCAGTATGTTGCCCTAGTGCTGGACTACACTGTGTGTGACCATGAGGCATGTCGTGCCTCGTGTCGTGTCCACGAGTCACTGTCCTCACTGCACGAGACAGTGCATTTAACGCGTGTCTGTGTGTGTTTGTTTTCGTATGGACACGTTCGTGTCTAGTTTTTCGACACGAAGTTAACCCCCTGACACGTTCACATGTGGGGGACACACTAGATACCCTGATTTGGGTTAAAAATGAGTATTGGGCTTCGAATTTCAAAAAAAAATATTCTATGTCATATTACTGATACTCAATGAAACCTGGGATTGGTTCGAATGAAACTGATTTGAGTTATTGGGATTTTGATTTTTAATGCACTATATGTTTATGTAAACTGAAAATGATGTTGTTATGTTAACCGAGAATCGAAAGTACATTTGAAACTGATTTTGAAATCAAAGCCGAGGAATTGGTTTCGAATTCAAACTGTGACTGAGTTCACGGTTTTGGGTTTTAAGAAGAATTTAGGGCTTTGAGTTGGTATTTACCTGAGATTAAATTGAGTGAATGTTAACCTATATGAAGACTGTACTGGGTTTGGTTTGTCTTAATTACAATCGAAGATTTAGTTGAATTAGTTTCTGCACATTTTAAACTGTTAACTGAAAACTAAGTTAATGAATAAAACTGAGAACAATAACCTGAATTTAAGTTGGTAATGTTAATATTAATAAAGTTTAGTTGTCTCAATGAAATCTGGGTTTGGGATTCAATTCATGTGTATTATCTTAGCTGTTGTTGAACCTACATGCAATACATATTAACCTTCCTAATGTTGACACTAAACCCTTTGCTATATCACTGAGAACCCTTAAATATATATATATATATATATATATATATATATATATATATATATATATATATATATATATATATATATACATGTACACACACTCACTACTTGTTACACTAACACCTTGATACACCATGTTCACCCACTTTGCTTTGACACATTATATGACACACACATACATATATATATATATATATATATATATATATGTTGACACCTTCACATGTGCCCCTTTCACATACACACACACATAACCCTATGCCATATATTAACCCCATGTAATGTAGCACTTGACACCATGTTCACATGTTAACCCTTTCCTTTACTTGCAACTGCCATGAACACTTTTGACACACATGCACACACACCCTATATCATATGCATAGTGTATATTATGCCTAGTATAGCTTGTATATATTTCACTAGCCTTTGTACATATATTCATATATTGTATATGTATATATTATATACTTGTGTGTGATACTTGACATTATTTATATTGGTGTGGTCCTTTTGGCTTGTACATGTGTTTGGTGTGCTAAGTCTATACTTGGTTAGACCTAGTGAGATTTGTTAGACTATGTTTTGGCTTAGTTGACCTAGTTTGACTAGTGTAGTTGACTAGGGTTGACCAAGAGTTGACTTTAGTCTAGAATGACCTAGACATCATGTAGTTTGCATCGTATTCTTTATTTACCTTATTTGAACACATCATAACCTGTTTTACTCTAAATAGGACTCTGTGACACCAGTTCGGACATTTATTCATATCATTCATTCAGGGTGACAGGCGAGTACATTCTCTGACCGTTTCATACTTGCTAGGATTTATATTTTTGCTCTAGATTACTTTACATGATGCTGTCACGTTATTATCATGGATTGATACCCTATAGATCTTGTCATGCGATGTTATCCCCCTCAGGGTGCATCAAATACAGTTTTTACGTGCTTTTCACGAACATCTTGTATTTTATGTACACCTCTATTCATGTATAATCTTGTGCAATCTTGTACTCTCATGATCACGTGAGCAAACGTGATAAAAACCTCTTGTACAAGGTAACGTAACTTGACTGGATCCTTGTGTATTGATTAGGGAGGGTGAGTAGGAAATGGTTATGTGATCAAAATCCATCTTGTGAAATCTTGTAAAAATTATGTATATGTCCATTGTACACTCACATATGATGGAGTTACCCTTGCATTGTCCTAACCCGTTTATATAACCATCTCATGCTCTAAATCACATATTACTTACACTTCTTACTTATCATGTATATAGATATTTTCAGTTATCAATCTCTCTCGTTTTCATATATATTTTCTTACAGCCCATGTATCTTACTCTTTTGCATGCTTTATATTTTCTAACATGATATGAACTGCGTGAGATGTATTGTGCTCATTTCTGTCCTGACTGGACCCATTGAAAATATTACAGATGATGATGATGACTGCCCTACCTTCTATGGGACATATGAGGGTGACATTCAGGAGCCTGAGGAGCATCTAGCTCAGTAGAGGGTGCCTAGTTTAGTCTAGTACTTATAGCTTTTAGTTTGTATCGGATTGTTCCGATTGTTAGTTGAGACTTAGTTATATTCAGGACTTGTATTTATTTGTGTTGGATATCTATATGTGTGGTGATGACTTTACTTATATATTTCAGTTCTTCCTTTTTATCTTATTCCATATCGTGCCCTATCTTCCCTAGACTTGTGATTGAGATATAGAGTTGAGATGTTATATTATACCTCCGTACGGAGATGACAGGTTATATATCTTGTTGTTAGATGTTAGATGTTATAGATAACCTATACAGCGTTATACCGCCGATGCTGCGGCGTAGGCTGGACGTACCCACGTTCTCGTACCCCTAAATAGGGTGCGGGTCGTGACAGATATATTAGAGGATTGAGCATAATTTTAAGGGTTGATCTGGAATATGATTGGACAAACTCACATGGATTCTTGGATAGTGTTGCAATTTCCTTTTTGATGATGTTCTAATTTGATCAGATATGACGATGTGGATTCCTGGATTTTGATGATCGCGAGTGTTTTGCGGAACGAGAAGAATATCGAGGGTATCCTTATATGATTTTTATCCGACTTCCCAAGCGCCCAAAAACTCGGTACTATTGTTATATCTCGGTAGTTGAGAGGCTTGTTTACTGATAGCCTGTGATCATTGATTCAGAGAGTTCTTGTGTTGTCAGAGGGCCTAGTATTTGTTTATTGTGACTAGCTTAGTATCTAGTGATCGACTTTCCTGATGTGATATTTATTCCATCGTAGATAGAAGACGACTAATAGATTGATCCAGTGGATGGACCGTGTTACCACCACTTTCTAGAACAAGGGTATTTTGGTAATTTGTAAAAAAATTGATTATTTTTTTATATCTTTTACTAATGTATTGTGTTAGTATCATTAATTGGTGAAACCTTAGAACTACATTGAGTAGATGTTGGTCATGACCATAGAAACT
The DNA here is from genome assembly GCA_029216955.1 of Iris pallida. Taxonomy (NCBI): domain Eukaryota; kingdom Viridiplantae; phylum Streptophyta; class Magnoliopsida; order Asparagales; family Iridaceae; genus Iris; species Iris pallida. The sequence continues at coordinate 147,477 of JANAVB010004365.1, read as the reverse complement.
TAGTTAGTAAGATTAGACAACTTTAGTTAGACTCTAATCTAGATAGAATGTCACTTAGAATCTATTTGTAGGCTAAAACAATGAGTTAGTTTGGGCCTTTCCTTAAAGGGCTTGCCATGACTAATATGAAGGCTTTTGGACATTTCACCTAAACAAACCCTAGCCCAATCTCCCTTAGTCGGCCATACTAGGTCCCTCCCCTTCCTATTAATAGCTAACTTTCCTTCTTCTTTCCTATTTTATTACAAATCCTAACCCTAATTTGTGTTCTTTCCTAAATTGCCTCCATCATCCAAATTGAGTCCAAATTCTCTCAAACGAATTGCAAACTATTTTCCTTAAAGAAGGAAGCCTCTATTGCCTAGCTTGGGAGCATTTGGAGCAATTTGGTCATTGGAGCTTGGTGGAGATCTAGATCTAGAAAATTTTTATTAGAATTCTAACTCCCAATTGGTAAGAGCCCTCTAAACCTTCTAATTTCCTTTCCTCTAGTATAGATGCATTCATTTAGGATCCTCATTGCTTTGGGTGTGATTTGGGTCAAGTTTGGATCCAGTATGTATCACAAGAGTATCGGATATGCACACCAAGTGTTTGATGAAATGACCATTAGGGCTTTGAATGCTCTATTTCAGATTTAAATTGGGTTTTCCTATTGGTAATAGACTGTGTTCTCACTGTTGGTTGTTATCTTATGACATTGTATTAGTCTGGTAGATTATTTTGGAGACGGGGGCTTGGTACATAATTTATTCACTGGTTCACTGTCCTGCTCAGGGTTGTTCTGTCCCTGTAGTAGTGAGGATCAGTAGCTAAAGAAGAGTTGGGGTTTGTTTCTTAGGCTATTTAGTTCACTAGCTATAGCTTCTGTTTATGATTTGTTCACTACTTGCATTCATCTGCCCATTGATTATTCACTACATTACTTTGCTCACTACATTTTCATTATAAATTCAGTTTCCTTCAAATCCTAATTGTGCAGTCATCTGGATATGTTGTTTTGTCCCCTTGTTTAGACCCATTTTTATGGTGATTAGTTCTCCAATTGCCATCTATTGTCCCGACCTTGTCCCAAATTGAAGTGTCCTGCATCAATCGAGTTAAACCCTCATATATGTTCTGTCGTCACTTGCTTTGTTCTGTCCATATCATGGTTGTTCAAGTGTTGCCATATTCTGTTCTGTAAATGTCTAGTCCACCTTGTTTCTAGTTGGCCAATTCACACTATATTGTGATACCCACTCTATCCATGATGTTCAGTCTTGATAAAATGTCCTAACACTCATTACTTCAGTCCTCTGCCTTTATAGTAAGTGAATCCCTTAGCTAGTTCAGTCCTAGGATGTCTTTGGTTCAGTCTATGGGTACTTACTATTAGCCCAGTCCTTTGGTTGCATGTTATCTATCCCACACCACTTGGTATCAGATGAATTTAAGTCCTGTCCTGTGTCTTTAATGTTCAATCTTATAACTGTCCCATTGAATGCATCCTTTAGTTCAAACCCCATTGCATGTGTGCAGACCATTAGTTCAAACCTTAGGCCACTTGTCTAGTCAAGGATTGGCACAGCATAGTATCCGTCCACACTTTGTATGGTCATTCACTGTATTGCCTATTACTCATTAACATGTCCTGCATATCTTGTCATGTTCTTGATTGGTTCAGTCTTTTACAATTGGATTACACTCTACAGGATCTGAGCTTCATTCACTATATTTTGGTATCAAAGAGAATAGCAGTCCCCCATTATTGTGGACACAAAAAAATGTTGTCTTTTTTTATTGGCATAAGGCACCACAAATCGAGTATGCCTGAGAGATCATGTGTTGAGGATCCCCGAGTACAAAAAGATTCTGGGGAATAGGACGATAGAGATCGAACGGCAGTAGCTCTTTTACTCCGTTGACACTCCGATCACAAAAGTAGGAGAAAACCTAAGAAAATTGCTAACTCTCGGCTCACTGGCAAGAAGTGCAGCAATTTGGCTCTTGAAAATGCTCTCCGTTCTGTGTTTTGAAGAGGTATAAGACCCCTTTTTATAGTCGTTCTTGTGCTGGAATGATGTTATGCGCCCACATGAGAAAACACACTGGTTTTCATATGGGCGCATAGTCCTGCTTTGGGCACATAGGATGTAGGTGCATGTAGAATGCATGATCGTGGGTTGATCGTGGTGTTGACGTGGCCGCATGCTTCGGTGCACGACTGCTCGTGGAGACTGACGTGGCCGTATGCTTCGGTGCACGATTGATCGTGGGTTTGACCGAGTTGGGGCTGTTCTAGCTTGGGCGCATAGCCTGAAACAGGGCTATACGCCCCCTTCTGGAGGAGCCTAGAGTGGACGCATCGGCGCATAGCTCACTCTGGTGACTTGGGCGCATATGAGCTCACTGGTGACTTGGGCGCATATGACTTCACTGGTGACTTGGGCGCATATGGCTTCACTGGTGACTTGGGCGCATATGTCTTCCCTGGCTTAGGCACATGGTTGTCAAGTCTGCTGAAATTTTATGCTTCTACAAGATCCCCTTCAAAGTTTTCGATACTTGAACAAGTTCGAAATACTTTGAAAGAAGAATGGTCCGTCTTCTCGTGATGCAGTGGGCGCATAGCATAGCTCTCCCTTTGGGCGCATAGAGTTTAGCCAGTCTGTCAGAGAGATGGCTGTTGAGATCTTCCTCGAAAATCTAACCTGACAGATTCATCGGGGTAAAATTTGAAGAGGTCCATCCTTCATGCATTGTCCATATCAGCAAGTGGCAGTCGCATAATGTGCCAGAGACTGGTTCTTCACGTGGGCACATAAGTCGTAGTGGACGCATAGTTTGCAGTGGGCGCATAGGCGCATAGGAGTAGTGGGTGCATAGGATATGGCCCATGCCTATAAATAGGCTTTGAAAAAGAGAAAAAATTCATTATTCTCATTTCTCTTAGAACTTTCAAAAGACTTTTCATCTCCTCTCTTTACGAACCATGTCTCCCAAAACTGCCAAGAGATCTATGAAGGACAAGGGGGCTGTACCGAGTGGCTCTCCTCCTGCCAGCGTCCTCACCAGTCCAAGACCCGATCCTGGGTGAGGCTACGCCTCAAAACAAAGTCTTGAGCGTTAATTTACAATGCTCAGACTTTTCCTCTGTCTGAGCGCATGTGCCTAAGGCAACATGCTTCTGTTAGCATTCTTATGCGCCCACGAAGCATGCGCCAACGCTGTGCTGTGTTATGCGCCCACATGTTACTATATGTTATGAGCCCACATGCTACTGCATATTATGCGCCCACATGCTGTCACGCCCCGCTCCCGTAGGAGCGATCGTCCTCGCTAAGGCGTGATGCAGCACGGGCCTAGGTTGCGCCCGTACAAGGCCAAGTCTAGAAACGGCCGATTTGAGCTAGGCCACAGAGTCGCACAGAGTGTCCCCATTTGCAGCGGAAAGTAAATGAACACAAATTGAAGCGAATTCAAACTCTTTATTGATATTCAAGAAGTTTACAAGCGGCACTAGGCCGAGTTTACAAGTCACTCAAGCTCTCTCTCTCTGAATATAAAAGGCATGCCAAGTGGCTTACAAGAAGGAATCATTCATGGCGATGTTCCATATATTATGTCCTGTATATGGTGCTCTAGCTCCTTGCAATGCTCCAAGGCTCGAGAGATAGCTCCGCGCCTTAGCACGTTCGAGGGAAGCTTCGCACCCGCCGACGTTTTCTGCTTCCTGCAAGCAGACTGTGGGGTTATCAGTACATTGTTATACTAGTGGAGAGGCTAGATCGCCCACAATGCTATCATTACCAAACACATTCCATTTACTTTGTACACCGTCTATCGTTCATTGTCTTTCTAATCTTGCCTTAGGATCAGTTTTATGGCATATTTCGTAACCTATCTCGTGTTACCGAATTCAGGTGTCCACGAAAATACAAGCACGACTTATCCATACTTACCGTCCGGCCTTCCCTGTCCAAGGTAAACCAAGTTAGTCAACAATTAACATGAAGTAACTTAACGTGATTCATGTAATTATTCAATGTTACGGGCGTGTCCATGCCTCGGGTTCTAGCACGTCGTGGGCACATTTTCTAACTCGTTTGCTCGAAGTACTCTTGATCATTTTGTGTGTTATATTCAAGCCTATTTAGAAGGTGCTTTGTTCACATTAACTTAGACTACTTTGATTTCAATACAAGGACTTGCACGTGGATTGCCACCAGCAAAGCCCACTTAATCTATATGCATCGGTCGCTGGCATCACAAGCCAATTTGGACATATCTTCCCCCTTAATAATTTCCTTACCTATCATGGCGTGCGGCTTGGTACACCCTGATAGTCTTTTGAAATACCCGGCCTTACGTCCCCTGGTGGCCAAGCCCGTACTCAGGCAGCCCGTAAGCCATCTTTTGATTTCCGTCCGGACCGACACGTCCTTCACACTTTGACTGTGCCGCTGGAAATACCTTATATCTCCCAGCTCTCGTATACTAATGGATTGTCCACGACCATTTCGTTTTCTTTATCATTTAACTTAACGGCTGTCACTGAGTCGTAGGCTAACCCTTAGCCATATTGCGTTATCGACCAGGTTGGCGTCCGTGCAGCGCGAGTAGCGAGCCCCGTTGCACGTGCCCATCACACCTGTCGCTAACCATTCTTTCCTTTCTTATCTTTCATGTATTCTTTCTTTTCTTTCTTTCTTTCACTTGTTCGTTCGTTCATTGATTTTCACGTATTCATTCATTCATTCGTTGATTCATTCATTCAAGTATTACGCAACTCCCAGTACAGGAGCTGCCTTGGCGACCCATCGGTCCCATAGTCTTTCAATGTTGCTAAACTCTACTCAGAACGACTATGTTGATAGTCTTCCCGTTTTATTGTTGTAAACCATTCATTTTTCATTGTTTGAACGCAAGCTTGTGCCTTAGCACGAGCGGGGAGCACGGTGCGAGAGTTTTCACATTTTTCCATGTTATTTTCCATATTCTATACAAGCATACAAGATGGGATTATTCCCTTAGCTAGGTACGTTGAGTCATTTATTAGCATGTGCGGTGTTATCGCCAAACGATTCTCGTGATAGTGTACGTATTGTTATGTGTCTAGGCTAAGCAAAGACGGGTTCATCGGAGCCACCCACCTTAGCGATGTTCGTATCGGTCGAGCGATACTCCGAGCACGCCTTTGAAAGTCTAAGTCTGGATTCATCTTGACGGGCCAATGTAAGCCTTGCATCGATTCTTCTTCAGGTCGATGCCAATTCTTCGGGTCGACGGCTCGTTCGAGTCGTTGCACTTGCCGTTTGAATCGGCGTTCCGCTAGGGCAGTGGGTCATTACACATGCTGTTGTATGTTATGTGCCCACAAGCTGCTGTATGTTATGCGTCCACAGGCTATTTTAGGCGCATAACCTTTGGGCGCATAAGATTCCTCCTACTTAGTTTTTCCTACAGATTCTGAGTCTGACTTTCTCTTCTGTCCATGCAGTTAACATGTTTGTTTCGGAACTTGGTAGAATCCCTTTCGACTCCGCTTGCCAAGTCCTCGGCACAAGCCTCATAACCAATATGGTCAGCAATGTTTAGGCCAAGATCAGTCATGACCAACCTACGGAACGGAAGATCACCATAATTGAACAGGACAAAACCTTTCTGAAGCAGATGATTAACGACGAGAAGATCTTGCTCGGAGGGGCACGTCGTTTGAAGAAGTCGTACTTCCTGTTTGGTGACAGTGTATGATTCGAGGATGACGAGACGATATATCTAGAAGACCCTCTGGTAGTTAAGTTAAATAACTAAAAATATGGTTGCCATCGATGAAGCACCAATACCCTATGTCAGCGTTTACTGATCTGGCTGTACAAAGGCAGATGAAATGGGACCTGACCCCTGAACTGCATGGGGTTATTTTTGGCAGGATCCAATTCAACTCTGGTGACCACAAGAAGGACACGTTCAAGTGTGTCAAGGGTTCCACGTCCTACTCCATGAGGGGGCTGCAACCTGGTGTCATAATGAACGATGTCCCGACTGATCTTCACCCCTACGCTGCTGAGACTCTCTCCAACTTGATGCTGTCAAAGAAGGAGTCGTATCCGGGGGAAGCTGCAGATGGAAGGTTGGAGACATTCTGTCCCATTCTGGAGTAACCTTACTGGATAGGTGCTCTCGACTTACGAGGCCACCCTAAAAGCTGCCGATCTTTATGCCATTAGAGCCACCCGTATGGCATTAAGGTTAACTGGCCAATGTTTGTCTCCTTGGTGGAGTTATACAACATCACACGTGCACCTTTTTCACTCCGGGTGGGGAGATGGGTTTGGCTCTTCACGAGATACAAACGATATCTGGGGGACGGAGCCATACGCGGAATACGTCCCCTGTGATACAGAGCTCCTGGATTTGGAGAGGGAGAACTCCGAGATGCTCTGTCATTTTTTTATTTGTCACCAGATTACGAAGAAGGGTAAGACTGAGGGGTCCCTTCCCCATTCGAGGGCCTGGACTAACTACGTCTTCACCAGGGAAGAAGGGGACGGCTTAGTCTCTTTCTCGTCTCGCAAGCCCTTGACGAGCTCCGAGATAGAGCAGTTGATGGCAGACCACAGAGCTGTAGACGCCAAAGATAGTGATAATCCTGAGGGAAACTTCCGGTTATCATTTCTTCAGGCAGGCCGAGTTCAAGCTGTCAGAAAAGGCGGTGCTAGCTGCTTTCCTGATGATATAGCTTCGTGATTACGTAGTCCCTGGTGGTTCAGGGTCTATTGAAAGAATAAGCCGGGGTATGATACTTCGGCTGTAAAGCTGGCCTTTGGACGCCAACTTGCTCTGCTTCCAGCGATGGTCTGCACCATCCAACGGGGTTTGTGACACTTCGTCGTGAACGTGATAACATCCGATAGCAGAAAGGATTTTGCTAGGACTGAGTTTCTTTTCATTATGATGGGATGGCTGGTACTGCATTGTCCCAAATTGATAAATGTCGGGCTGATGGCAGACTCTGGCGGGGATGCCTTTCTTTGGAGATTCAGAGATATGGACTGGACCGTTACAGGGGTGCCTGTTTACAGGAAGGCTTTGAGTTTTCTGCAGAACTATAAATTCTTCAGAGTGTCACCTCCGTCTGGTAGTGTCCATGCAGGAGACACCCTAGTAGATGAGGGAGCACTCACTACTAGCCTTCCTATCGGGGCATTTCGTTGGCTCCAGTCTATCAGGCCTTCCCATCTTGTATTCAGGAATAGGAACCACACTTTCCTGGAACCTTATTTGTCGAGTCGTTTTGTACGGTAATTCGGCTACAGCCAGCTTCTCTTAGGAAATCCCAGCCTCATCTACAGTCGATAGGGAGTCTGATCGACGGGGCACGTACATGGGGCTACTATAACGCTGGATGTACGGGAGCAGTTTTACCCTACCCGAAGATAAGCCTGACACCCACATCTTTGCTGCTGCTAAGTTCTATATTCAGATCAATACCCTTCATTTTGGTATGACCGTGAGCAGAGTTTAATATCGGGGACTAGGTTTTCCCCTACTCTTGCTGATATAGAACGAGTACGTGCAATGGAAAGTTACAGAAAGGAGGGCACCGCACCCACAGTTGAACCGGCTGCAGCACTGCAGCAAAGAGTTGTTCTTGAGGAGCCTATTGTTGCAGCACCTCGGGGAGAGGATAATGAAGAACCTCTTCCTGACATTCCTCATAAAAGAAAAGCTTCCATCGAGCTAGTTCCACAGCCAAAAAGGAAGAAGGTGCCGGCTCGCCTCCTTCCAGAAGATCTTCTCGGCAGACGGTATCGCAGGCCGTTACCATTCGGGAGGTAGATCCCTTCCTAGACTCTATAGCCGTTTTGGTCAAACCGTTAGGAGTTTTCTCACCATTGTGTTTGTCCTTTGCATAAGACGTTGAAGTTGCGACTACAGCAAGTGCTTCTTTGCCTGAAAAGGTGCACATAACAACAGTGTCCCCTGCTCGTCCTCAACCGATGGATGAGGGCGGGTCTTCTTCAGTTGTAAGGCTTAAGCGAAGGGATGATCAGGGTGAAGGCCTCGACCACGGCGGGTGATCAAAAAACCAATCCCTCTTATGACATTTCTTTGGGGAATATGTCTGCGATAGGAGCTATGATGAAAGACTTGGATGAAAATCAAGTCCAATCAGCTCACCCTCCTTTGGGTATGTCATTCTTGCACTTTTCTTCGGATGAGATTTTTTCGATTTCAATTTTGCGTGCAACTTGTGAGGCTGACTTCCATCGTATATTCCCTTGTAGACAAGAAAAAGAAATGAAGCACGGAGGTTGCTCAAGATATCGGGGCTAGACAGGAAGCTGTCTATGGTTCTTCCAGTAAACCGGCATTGGTTACTGAAGAAGTTCCTGATCGGCCTGCTGAGGCGGACGTTATTCAATCTGCTTCGGGTCTAGCTGGGACCGCAGAAGGCAAGCAGGCAGATGTTGGCAATGAGCGACCTGGGCCTGCTCTCATTTCTCCAGTTCCAGTTGATGCTTAGCCGGCATGAGGTATAAACTTACAACTCCTTCTTTAAGTAAGTTTTCTTTTGTTATCGATATGTGTATTGCTTTATTTTTCAGGTTTGGCATCCTCCCAAGTAGCTCTTCCTGGGATAGAAGATCCTCATCAAGCTTCATCTCCAACGACCTCTTCTGAAGATGACAAGATGGCTCAGAAAGTCATAAGAGCTTTCTACTCTATTTTAAAAGTAAAACTTCCTGGAGTTTTGAACCGAAATACAGCCTTCGGGCCTATGAAGGCTGTTGCTGAATGCCAGGTGACAGCTCTTGAAAGCATTGCTGGCTGTAAGAACGAGTTAATACTTTAAGGTCGGTCCTGGCTGACCTGGAAAATCAAGTGGCCAAATTCTGAGAGGTCAGTCAGCGAAGCCCAACATCATCATTTCTTGAGGAGGACGTGGCTCTGATTGTGGCTATTAAGGAGGAGAAAGCTACTTTCCAGGCGAGGAAAGAGGCTCTGGCTAAAAAGATCAGCGAGCTGGCTGATCAGTATGAACAGTTTGATACTGCCAGTAGAGCTCGTATTACCTCGAAGAATAAGCTGGCCATCCAGATTGCTGAAAAGTATAACCATATTGTACGACTTCGCGAAGAGATTGCTCAGCTCGAGGCTGACTTGCGAACAGCTGCATCTGAGCAGAAAGACTACGTGGTTCAGGCTGCTGTGACTGCCACAACTTCAGATCAACTGAAGGCTCATCTGGTGAAGTTGGAAAAGGAGCATCTGAAACTGATTCCTTTCGAGGATGAAGCTGTTCGGCAGGAAGAAGCACGTCGTCGCACCACTGTCAAATCTCAGGCTGAGATTAAGGCTCTGAGGGATAGCATCGATCGATTGTGTATCCCTTAAGTCTTTCGTTTTGTAACTGTTTCTTTTAGCCGTCAAGACTCTTGTATCTTTTTTTTCCGTCTTTTGATAGACGTTTTAGATAAAGAATAAAGAATCTTTTGGCTTTCAAAATTCATGAATGTAGTTTTGTGAAATATCAGAACTAGAGGTAATGTGGACGTAGTAAGAATATTTCTAGTGGGTATTCCGCTGGAAAATTTGATGTGGACCTATTATCCGTTTTATATTCAGGTTTTTGAATATAGATAATAAGTTAAAAGGAGCTGCTAATAGAGGTAATATGGACGTAATAGCAGAGGATGTTCTATATTTGACCAGAGGTAATATGGACGTGGAAAGATATATAACATTAGGTAGGAGTGGATAATTCAGAGGTAATATGGACGTAATTATCCTTGATGAATGCTTTGCTCAGAGGTTATATGGATGTGGCAAAATATTTCTTAATCATTCCACTAGGGAAATAATTATCGGAAAGCAATTCAGAGGTAATAGGGACGTGACTTGTTTTCGTCAAACCGAGTTTGAGCAGAGTCAAAAACGAAAATGATTCCACTGGAAAATCCTTTTAGAGGACCCATTATCCATGGCGATTCAAGACTCTTGAAATACGGATAATAGTTAGATAATTTTTCGAATCATATAAATATTGCACTATATATTTACATGACTGAACATATGTGAACATTTTTTACAAAAGGTTACACATAATATTTCTTCAGGAACTTGCCGTTGATAGGCATCATGAGCAAGTCACGATCATGCTTGGTTAGTCGGTACGTACCGTTAGAATACACTGATTCTATAACGAAAGGACCTTCCCATTTAGGCTGGAATTTTTTTTTTTGTCTTGTGCGTCATGACCATTGGTCTTCTCACTGCTAAGACTAGATCACCAACTTGGAAGATTCTTTCCTTCACCTTTTTATTGAAGGCTCTGGAAAGGCGTGCTTGGTATAACTCAATGCGCTGCTGAGCTAACAAGCATTTTTCGTCTAGCACTTCGAGCTCATCTAGTCGCAGACGGTGTCTTTCTTCGGCAGTCAACTCACTAGCTAAGGCTACTCGAAGAGAAGGAATCTGGATTTCTAGGAGAAGAACTGCTTCGCTCCCATAAACTAGAGAGAATGGCGTACTGCCTGTTGGAGTCCGGACCGTTGTACGATAGGCCCATAGACATTCGCCGAGCTTCTCATTCCAATCGTGCTTGTTTGAAGACACGAACTTCTTGAGAAGTTTAATGATGGTTTTATTGAAGGCTTCTGCTAACCCATTAGCCGCTAGATTGTAGACAGTAGAGGCTACATTCTGGATTTGGTTCCTATCACAGAATCGATAGAATGCATGGCTTGCGAATTATGGACCATTATCATGGATGATCCTGCGAGGTAGGCCGAAGCGATAGATAACGTGATGTTTGATGAAACTGATCACGTTCGACGTCTTCACTTCCGTGAGCGGTATAGCTTTCGCCCATTTGGATAATCAGTTATAGCTAGGATGAACCGATGTCCTCTGGAAGATTGTGGGCTGATTGGGCCTATGACATCCATACCACAGGCTTTAAAGGGCCAAGATACTATCGTCGGGTGTAAAAACTCCGAAGGTTAATAAATGAAGTCGGCGTGGAACTGACAAGCCCTACACTTCTTTGCATATTCAACAACATCTGCTATCATCGTGGGCCAATAATAACCCATTCATCTGAGGCGATCTTGTAATTTGGAGCCTGGTTGATGTGCATTACAAACTCTATCGTGAGCCTCACGGAGTACATGTTTGGCTTCTGTGTCTGATAAACATTGTAACAGTAGCCCGTCGTAAGAGCGTCGGTACAACATCTTGGTAGTTGTGTCGTAGTAAAATCTGAGGGATCGCCTTTGGATAGACACTGCTTCTTTTGGGTCCTCAGGGAGGATTCCATAGATGGCATAGTATATGAAAGGAAATCTCCAGTCTTTAACGTCGACGTTTGTTTTCGTTGTATAACTGTGATGAATATGCAACTTTTACACAGAATAGTTCTCGATCAGACACTGTGATCGACTGCTGAGTATTGGTAGGGATGGTCAAGGAAGCAGCGAGACCGGCTAAAGCATCTGCTTCTATATTCTGTAGTCGAGGCACGTGCTCGATGAAGAATCCGGCGAAAGTAGACGCCAACTCGATTGTCGCTTTGTGATAGAGGATGAGATCTTCATGACGAACTTTATAATCCCCTCGGACCTTACTAACTATTAGCTTAGAATCGTTGTAAGCTTCTAGATAGTCAACTCCCAGTTGTTTTGCCAGTTGCAGGCCGATCAATAGGGCATTATATTCAGCCACGTTGTTGGTGCAGGGTTCCACGAGAGAATATGCACGATGTATAACCAGATGGTCGGGTGACACAAGCACGACGCCTACTCCGGACACGATATTTCCTTTAGGTCCTGTTTTTGACGTACCGTCAAAGAACATTCGCCAAATGGGGATTTCTTCAGTTGCGGTGTTAGACTCTACTACTTCATCGAAGATTTCGTCGTAGAGTTTGGAAGATTCTGGCACCGGATAAGCTGCTAGGAAATCAGCTAATGCTTTGCCTTTTACTGCTTTCTCAGGAACGAATAACATATCATATGGAGTCAACAACATTGCCCATGTAGCTAAACGAAAATTGAGAGAACCCGGTTTAGTCATGAGTATTCTAAGAGGATTGACTTTAGATATGATGTGGATAGTCTGCCCAAACACATGGTGGCGTGTCTTCTGGATAGCAAATACCAGTACAAGGTATTCCTTTTCCATAGGTGTGTATATGTGCTCGGCACCGACCATTATGCGACTGAGGTAGTAGATTGCCTGTTCATGGCTGCCTTCATTCATTTGAGCTAATAGGGCGCCAAGGGAATAGTCCATAGCGCGGACATATAGTAAGAAGGGCTTCCCCATTATTGGAGCTACCAATATTGGAGGGCTTGTGAGATACTTCTTGATATCGTTGAATATGCGTTGACATTGTTCAGTCCAGACGAAAGATATGCCTTTCTTCATGAGCTGAGTAAACGGTTGACACCTTCCAGAAAGGTTCAAAATGAATTGTCTGATGTAGGCTAGCCTTCCTTGAAGTTCGCGTAGCTCTTTGAGGTTTCTTGGGGGATGCATATCGAGGATAGCTTTCACTTTCTCCGGGTCAAGATGTATACCCTTTGAAGTGATGACGAAACTAAGGAACTTGCCGCTGGAGACTCCCACAAAAGACTTGGTTGGATTCATCTTGAGTTGGTGTGCACGCATTAGTTCAAACACCGTTCTCAAGTCTTGGAGGTGGTTGCCCTTGAGACGACTTTTAATTGCGATATCGTCTAAGTAGCATTCCACTGTTTTACGCAAATGGTCGTAAAAAATTGTGTTCATAGCTCGCTGGTATGTCGCCCCTGTATTTTTCAATCCGAAGGGCATCACCGTATAGCAGTAAACCCCCAATGGTGTTCGAAAAGATATGTGCTTCTCATCGTCGGAGAACATCTTGATCTGATTGTAGCCTGAGAACCAATCCATGAAGGACATCCGCTCGAAGTCGCAAGTATTGTCGATCATTATGTCGGTGATCGGTAGAGGAAACTCATCTTTCGGGCATGCAGAGTTCAAATTACGGTAATCGATACAGACTCAAACTTTATCGTTCTTTTTTATGACTGGAACAATATTAGCGACCCAGTCAGGGTGTTGTTCTTTGCGAATGAATCCACTGGTAATAAGCTTCTTGACTTCATTCTCGATGGCCTCCATGATATCTGGTCGGAATCGTCATTGATGCTGCTTCACTGGCTTAGCTTTAGACGAAATATTTAGGCAGTACATAGCGACTTTAGGGTCCAAGCCTGGCATATCCTCATAGCTCCATGCAAAGATGTCAATGTATTCTCTTATAGGCTATATAAGAGATTGTCGTTCATCGCCAGATAGACTTTTGCTGATGAAGATTGGTTTAAGAGATGATTCATCTCCTAAATTAACTTGGACGACTTCGTCTTCAGTAGGTGGTTCATGTTGTTCGAAACATAACTCCCACCTAGTATCCATCTTTTGAGCCCATTATTTAAGCTCGATCGATTGGACATCGTCTGCAATTTGGTCAATTGACACCATATTGATGGACAAAGTTACTTTGAACATGTCCCCAATGTTGGAGTCTTAATCCCAGAGGCAGGAATCAGAAGAATGAGAACAACGGTCTGCTTCGACATCTGATCTTCCAGGAGTTGTTGGAGGAGTGACATAACCCAAGCCAACACCGTTTTGTTGATAATAGTTCTCGGGTTTGCCGAGAGGAGCAAAGTGACGTTTTGGCAACCATCGTCCCCGACCGTAGTTTAGCCCTTGGTCGCTTTTTATGTCATATCCCATGTTCTGGATGATATTCTTGGCCTGCCAACTATATCGAAAAAGTTGCATTTTTCCAGAGTTATAGTCAGCTTTGGTGTTGTGATTAGGCGAAGTAGAGTCCAGAACGAACTTTCTTTCACCAATTATTCGACCGAAGATGATTAGTTCTTCACCCTTCTTTCTAGCTGGAACGATGAAGTAGTGGATATCTTCTGGCCAGACTTTTTCTCACAGATGAGGCATCGTGACCGGCATGCAGAGGTGTGGTCCTATGCTGTTCTCTAGAGCGTATATCGTATCTACATACTAGTTTACAGATTGGTAGACATCGGAGTAATTCAAAGATAAACCTTTACTAAGAAAATATGTAAGTTCTTTTTCAGGGATAACATCATCCGCTGAAGGTACATTATTATGAGTATTGATATACTTATTGAGGGGATCATTATCTGGAAGAGGAGCCACAGTCTTGGCCAAGTTTACCACATAGGATAACTCTTCAGGATTGGGAGGACGGACTTCAGTAGGTTCCATCTGAGGTATCTTACGGAGAGTGATGGTCATTGGTTTGACCTTATCAGGATTCTTCTTTTTTATCCAGATTGTGAGAGGCTTTGGAGTACTTTTTGGAGTAGTATGTCCTTTGACTCGGATAATCAGGGGACCATCACTGGAGGATGAACTCGCTTCAGCTTCGTTGTCGTCATCCTTGGAAGGCTGAGATTGGTAAAGTACCAAATCTCCATAGTAGGCTTCAATGCCTTTAAAATGATCGACATCGACAAACTCTGTCTTCACGACGCCATCGCTGTTGACGTACTTGAAGTACTGGTGAAGTGTGGAAGGAACGATCATATTCTTGTGTATCCATGGATGTCCCAACAAGACGTTGTAGAATACATTGGCATCGATTACATAGCAAGAAACCTCCATTCGGAGATCATCAATCTGGCACTTGAGACGGATCTTGCCCAGCGGGTAGCTTCTCCCAGCATTGAAAGCCATGATAGTTGTATTGGTTGCAGATAGCTTGTGCAGAGGAATTCCTAGAATTTGGAGCAAACTTCTAGGAATGATGCTGAGGGAGGAACCTGGATCGATGTGCATCCGATCTACCTTAATCGCCCCAATATACCCTGTATAGTACAGAGGTCTATCATGATGATTATTTTTTAGTAGCATGTCTTTCTGTGAAAGGTGATGTTGGACACCACTTCTATAGTACTGTGGCAGTGGGGACATGAGACAGGGTCTTCAGCGGGGGCTTTGACTTCAGCGAGATAAGAGTCGGCATGTAATAATGCCTCACTTAAGGCCTTCCGCATTTCTTTGGAGAGTCGTAATAGATCGAACAGAGACAACCTGGCAGGTGTATTGGCCAGCTGTGCCAGTATGTGAAAGTTGTAAGGCCGATCTATGCCTTCGGGAGCTGGCACCTTCAGAGACTTGTCAAATTGCGTCTCCTTCTGCTTGGCTTTGTCAGTAGTTGAAGGCTTAGACGGGTCGACTTCTGAACTTGTGGGGGCAGCAGGAGCTTGAGAAGGTACTGCTTTTTCTTGTGCAGGGTCATAAGTTCGTAGGTAAGCCTTTCCAGATCGCGTCTCGCTAGATAGAACTTCGTAAATGGAAGAAGACACCATATGACACGATTTGTATTTCTTGCCCCTCTTTACTTTAGGAGATGCCACCCCCTGCATTATTTCTTGCACAAGATCCGGATGGACCCATATGATCTCACCACGTTCAATCGTGAGTTGCACCAAGGTTGAGTTGCGAGCTGGTGGCAGGTTGACGACTTCCATTATTGCCTTAGGGATCGAAACTACGTCGTCTGGGACTTCTGTGGGAGAAAAGTCACCAAATTGAAGACAGATCATGTTAGAAGATACGATCTTGTCTTCAGCTTCGAGGTTGATCACTTGGCTGTCGATAAGCTGTTGTATCTTCTTCTTCAGGACGATGCAATCCTTGGTAGAGTGATGCACGTACTGATAATAAAGACAGTACTTGGGATCGTTGAGTTGGTTCGCCTTCGCAGGACATCATGGTAGAGGCAGTGTCAGTTTATTACCTTTCGTCAATGTGTGAAAAATGGTAATAACATCATCTTCGTCAAAGGAAAAAGTCTCCTTAGGTTTGTCAGAGGCGCCATGAGAATTGGAAGCTCCCTTAGAAGTGTCGACCTTCAAGACTTCTTTTCCTTTACCTCCACGGACAGGGATAGTTTGAGGGTGCTTGCCTTTGTCTTCAGATTTGGGTGTTTTTAACCCCAGTAATTCCAGATTAGGGACGTCGTTTTCAGCAGCATCAACGGCCCCAATGAAAGCGGGCCATGTATCATACTTATGTATACCCAGACAAAACTTTACTGTAGAAAGGAAGTTATGTCGACAAGTATCCATAAGTTCTGAGTCTGGTATACCGAAGGGCATCTTCAATGCTAGCCGCCTGAAACGTTCGATGAAAGCAATGACAGACTCAGTCCTCCTTTGCTTGGTCTCGATGAGGGTGGACATACTAACATGCATGCCACTCTCGTAAAACCTGTTGAGGAATAACCTCTCCAAGTCTTTAAAATAATTGATACAACCGTCAGGCAGACTGCAGAACCATTCAAAAGCTACCCCCTGTAAGGTGCTAATAAACAGCTTTGACAAGAACGGATCGTCCCTGGGTAAGTGTAGAGTCTGCGTGTTAAAGTATGTCATGTGTTGGCGAGGAGAATTCATCCCGTCAAATAAATTTAACGTCAGCGGCTTATAGTTAGGAGGGCAAGTAGCATTCTTCCATTCATGGGGATAAGGTTGAGATATCTCCATATTTTGAAGCTCGTCTTTATGTGAGATGGTATCGAGACGGGCAACAAGAGAATCAATTGCATCATGTTGATTGAGCAGGTATTGAGAAATGGCTGTTGTACGGTTGTCAGGCGTTGTTGGTGAAGGACCACCCTCAACATTTGCAAGATTTGGAGGAGGCACAACGGAATGATACTCATTCTGTAGTGAAGGAGGGTTGTTGTTATGAGCCGGAGTAACGTGTGCCGAGACGTTTTGTTGAGGTGGAGCAACAGCCCCAGCACCTTAGACCGCCATGATACTGGTAAGCATATCAGTGATCTTAGCAAATGCTGTTTCAAGACCCTCCAGCCGTTTGTTGGTCTGATCACTGGCTTCTTTAGGTCTTTCTCCATCCGCCATGTATGTAGATAACATGCGAGGACGAACAGAGGAAACTGTACAACTGGTACTGATACTGTCTGTCTCTGAGTTGAAAAGTCTCTTATCTTCAGGTAGGGGAGGTAGATAGTTGCCGTCAGACTCGGAGAGATCATCGTCATCTGGAAGGCTACCCCCGGTGTAAAGGTCATCTGCTTTAGACTCTGAGGGAATACTACCCCCAGCTTGGGAGTCCTCGTCATCTATACGAAATCTTGCCTTCGACCGAGTACCCATATAGACTCCTTCAGATGTGACAGCCTGTTGGCTATTTGTTGGCAGACTTTTTTTTTCTTCTGTTCGCGGAACTGAGAGAGAAAGTTGGGTTCGTGGTCCACCGTCTTTGATTGGGGCTTCCGTAAAGGGGACCCCATGAAGCCATGTTGGATAAAACACACAGCGGCTTTTTATCGTCAGAGCAATACAGTCGTTGAAACACGGACTGCCTCTGAGGCACTCTTGTTGCTTTGGAGCAGCAACAATTGATGACAATACTAGTGCACGGATGTGCGCCATGAATTGCTATATCCTTTCTTGCTTTACACTTATGATTTATCATGTCGATTAAGTCAGCGGAAGAAAGTTTTGCCTTAAAACCTATGTCACATGCATCGCCGAGCTTTACATATGGGTTTGTAAGGAGAGTTGGTACATCCGGACTTAGTTCACGTGCAGGGGCAACCCCCACACCTAAGTCCTGTAATGACCTTGAAGACAGCCCCGTGCTATACGCGTTGGGGCCTGTCTTTTTGCTGTGGGCGCATAGGCCATGGAATCTGCCTTTGGGAGCATGCTTCTTGGCAGCATGTCTAAGCTTGCTCGATGTGGGTGCATAGTATGGGTCAGTTGAGCTTGGGCGCATAGCCTTGGGCGCATGACCCTGGATGCATAATCTGTCGAAGACAGAAGTCTTCTGGCCAGAGTTATGCGCCCATACACCCCCTTGGGCGCATAGCTTTGATTCATGCTTGGTGGAGCAGCGTTGTTTTCTTTCAGCTTCGTCTCCTTCGTTTGTGAGCCTCGATGAGTTTGCCCAGAGTGTCGAACACTTCGATTCTTGGCATCGTAGTATTTTTTTTGCCAAGTCTCGAGCGTTAACTCTGTTGTTGGTTGCATAAGAGAGAAGTAAATGGGCTAGTAGAGCCTGGAACGGTGTGAGCCTTCTTCATTTATAGAGCTTCTATGGTGGAGCCATGCGCCCACAGAGGAGCTCTATGCGCATATGTGATAGAGTCCTTCAGTTGCATATCTGCTACGACACTGGCAGGATATGCACTACGAGCCTTCGGAAGCCAAGTCTTGCAAGACTTATTTGGCTTCATTGATTTTGAGAGAGTAGAGCCGTCCCTCGAGAGCATCTCTTCGAACGCCTGCTGATTGAACTTTACGATCAACATCTTCTGAGTGCTCCCCACTTTGTCGGTATCGGATTATGTTACCACCTTCTCGTCAGAGAAAAAGGTAGTCCCCAGCAGAGTCGCCATTTTTATGGACACATACAAAAAAGAAGAAGAAATATTGTCTTTTCTTATTGGCGCAAGGCACCATAAATCGAGTACGCCTGAGAGATACTGCGCTGAGGATCCCCGAGTACAAAAAGAATTATGGGAAATGGGACGATGGAGATCGAGCGACAGTTGCTCCTTTACTTCGTTGACACTCCGATTACAAAAGTGGGAGTAAACCTAAGAAAATTGCTAACTCTCGGCTCACTGGCAAGAAGTGCAGCAATTTGGCTCTTGAAAATGCTCTCCGTTTTGTGTTTTGAAGAGGTATGAGATCCCTTTTTATAGTCGTTCTTGTGCTGGAATGATGTTATGCGCCTACATGAGGAAACACACTGGTTTTCATGTGGGCGCATAGTCATGCTTTGGATGCATAAGACGTAGGCGCATGCAGAATACGTGATTATGGGTTGATCGTGGTGTTGACGTAGCCATATGCTTCAGTGCACGACTACTTGTGGAGACTGACATGGCCATATGCTTCGATGTACGATTGATCATGGGTTTGACTGAGTCAGAGGCTGTTCTGGCTTGGGCACATAGCCTGAAACAGGGCTATACGCCCCCTTCTAGAGGAGCCTAGAGTAGGTGCATGGGTACATAGCTCACTCTGGTAACTTGGACGCATATGACCTCACTGGTGACTTGGGCGCATATGACTTCACTGGTGACTTGGACGCATATGACTTCACTAGTGACTTGGGCGCATATGGCTTCACTAGTGACTTTGGCGCATATGTCTTCCCTGGCTTGGGCACATGGTTGTCAAATCTGCTGAAATTTTTATGCTTCTACAATTGTATTGTTCAAATTACTTCATTTATAATCTCAGTCCTTGTACCCAACCTGTTATGTCCTATTGAGCATCAAGGTTCAACCTCTTTATTAGCAGACCAATACCCTTCATTGCAATCTATTGTTGGCCATACCATTGTTCTGTAAATCCATGTAACCTTCTATATTGGGGTTCCTTCCTGTCCCTTTTAGCAGGAAGTTTTGAGGATGACACAGATTTTGGGAAATTCGAATTACATTTAGTTTGAGAATAAACTCATGTTTCAGTCTTCTTATTTATGTGTATCACTCCACTTGATATCTCCTGCATTCAAAAGACCTCCCATATATATATATATATATATATATATATATATATATATATATATATATATATATATATATATATATATATATATATATATATATATATATATATATATATATACTATCCACTTTAGATGTTAGTGCAGTCTTCACATTTCCTGGAGTCCAGTTTAGACATCTTGAGTGTTCAATCTTGAACATCTCTAACCCAGTCCTCATTGTCTATGTTTTAGTCTCCGTATAAACCAATTGTTCTGTCCTTAACTCAGGAAATGTCCAGACCCCTTTGCAATGCATGTCCCCCTTTCCTTGCATATTCATTACCTACTTCCATTCTGCCAGTAACTTAAAGTTCAAACTTGAACTTTCAAGTTCAGATTTGAACTTCCAAGTTCAGGCTTTAACCTCATTGTGCATACACTTTATTCTTTGTTCTTTTCCCCTTCACCATTTAAAGTATGTCCAGGTCTAGGGGTGAGTATTCAGTTTATTCGGTTCCAACCGAACCAAATAGCCGAAAACCGAATTGGACCGAAATCGAATAAGCAAAACCGAAACCGAACCGAATTGGTCAATAACCGAACCGAACCGAACCGAACCGAACCGAACCGAATTAAATCGGTTCGATTTTCGGTTTATTCGGTTTTTGGGTTTTTTTTGTGTTTTTTTGTTAATATATATAATAACTAAATATACCTAGATATATTTATTATATACCTATAGTATATACCTATATATATTTAGTATATACCTATAATTAATACCTATATATATATATATATATATATATATATATATATATATATATATATATATATATATATACTTATTCGGTTTTCGGTTTTGGACCGAAACCGAAACCCAAAACCGAAACCGAATAAGAAAATTTAGTATTTTCAAAACCGAACCGAACCGATTTTTTTAAATCGAATCGAATCTCTTATTCGGTTCGGTTCGGTTTGGTAAAAAAAAATATATATATATATATACTTATTCGGTTTTCGGTTTTGGACCGAAACCGAAACCCAAAACCGAAACCGAATAAGAAAATTTAGTATTTTCAAAACCGAAACCGAACCGATTTTTTTAAATCGAATCGAATCTCTTATTCGGTTCGGTTCGGTTCGGTTTGGTTTTCGGTTCAAAACCGAATAATGCTCACCCCTATCCAGGTCTGGGATGGGCTTGTGCCCTGTCTACTTCGATTGCAGCCCAGTTTGTTGACCTGCTACTTATTGTTTTGCCCTTGAGTTGATGTTCAGTAATTGCATTAGATCACTGCTCATATTAGAGCATATGTCATGCATCATTAGATGTCCAAGCCCATCAAGATATTATCTTGCCCAAGTTGTAGTTGTTCTGATCTATCCAGTATAGGCTACTGCCTTTTGTTAATGTTCAGACTTAGAGTTTCAGTCTTGAATATCCCATTATGTCCAGATACCCCCTATAGTTCAGTACATATGCTATATGTATGGTGATTGTTAGTAGGATTTGAGTGTATGGCTAATATACACTAGATGATATTGTAGGTTAAGTATATGTAAATTTATGAGTTTTAGTTAGATACCTATAGGGATGTATATGTTATATGAGGATGAAGGTTTGGGTAGAAATTGATAGTGGTGGTTGTTAGTAAGTTTATATAGTATCTTACTATATATACACTATAGGGATATTTAGAGAGGTGGTATATATATGTATATATATGAATCTCAGTTAGGCATGCAATGTATGTGTATATATTATAGGATTATGAGATTATGGATTTTGATGTAGAGTTGGGATATATATATATATATATATATATATATATATATATATATATATATATATATATATATATATATATATATATATATATATATATATTTATATATATATAAATATGTATATATAATTTTTTTTTATATGTAAATATATATATATATATATATATATATATATATATATATATATATATATATATATATATATATATATATATATATATAGTGTAAAATATATATATATACATATCCCTATAGTGTAATATATATATATATATATATTTTTTACACTATATATATATATATATATATATATATATATATATATATATATATATATTTTACACTATAGGGATATGTATATATATATATATATTTTTTTTTTTGGGATATGTATATATATATATATATATATATATATATATATATATATATATATATATATATATATATATATATATATATATATATATATATATATATATATATATATATATATATATATATATATATATATATATATATATATATATATATATATATATATACATATCTCTATAGTGTAAAAAATATATATATATCCCTATAGTGTAAAAAAATATATATATATATATATATATACATATCCATATAGTGTAATATATATATATATATATATATATATATATATATATATATATATATATATATATATATATATATATATATATATATTTATATATATATAAAAAAATATATATATATATATATATATATTTATATATATATATATATATATATATATATAAATATATACATACATATATATATATTAAAAAAATAATATATATATATATATATATATATATATATATATATATATATATAATAAAATGTGTGTGTGTGTGTGTGTGCGTGCATGCGTATGTGCGTGCGTGTGTGTGCGTGTGTGTGTGTGTGTGTGTGTGTGTGTGTGTGCCTTGTTAGGAGTTGAGTAGAGTACTCTATAGTACACTATAGGATAGGTGGGGTTATAGACTCCATGGTTAGAATTAGTTTTAATACCACCTTTAGCCTAAAGTGGCAAACCCTAGATTAGGCAAATTGACCAATGCTTGACCAATTGAGACCAAGTTAACCAAATTTTGACCAAGTAGCTAGAGTTTGACTAGTGTTGAATACTCTAGAACACTAAATAACCATGTATATCTCAAATATAGGTTTGTGTGACACCACCTTGGGCATCGATTCACATTCACTGCTCTGGACGACAAGCGAGTACATTCTCTGATAGTTTTCATTTACTTGATGATTATTATGATTCAGCTTCTAATACAGTTCTATTTGATTCTCTATCATAACACGGATTGATTATTTTTGATCTATTGCATGCGACACACATACTTTACTCGTCTGGCCTCTATTTTTAGAATCAATCATTGGAATCACCCCACTGGAATCACCTACGGGCATCACATTGTTCTGGCTGGACTTATTTTTGATTTACGTGTCGTGTTATGGATTCACTTGTACTTGTTGGACAGAAAAATACTCGAGTAGACATGTAAACATTCCCAATCATGCTGGAACCACTCCTACTGGTCTAATCTGGAAAGATAGCCGTCGTACGCTTGCCAAGCGTACGATGTGTCGTATTTACCCCTAGCTGTTTACATGTCAAAAATAGTATTTCAAAATACATTGGTTAATATCTTGTACTGGAATCACACTTGACTCATATTGTACTGTCTGGACTCACATCACATTGTTCTAGTTTAGTTATTTCTATTTACAGCCTTCATTGCCATGCTCTTCTGTTTCACTGTATTTACTTTTTCTGTTCTAAAATGTTGTTCTATTTTATTGTCTGTCTCAAACTTTCCATGATTCATCAAGTATTACTGTCTATGACTGCTTTATAGTCTTTGTCATTTATTTAGAATTGCTAGAGAAGATGTGCTCGTTCCATCCTGACTGGATATATTTTTCAGATGATTGCTCATAGGATATGTTTCCTACCTACTACGGATCCGAGGAAGGGATAGCTACCTTGGGTCCAGACTCTCAGGAGTGACCGAGATGCCTAGTTTTAGTTGACTTGTTTTAGATTATCTGTTTTGAACTTGACTTGTAATAAGTGAAAATTTTGACATTGTATTTGAGATTTGATTTAAAAATTATTTAGTAGTTGTTGTTGATGTTTAGTCTTTATAGTTACTTAGACTTCTATGATATCTTATCGTGCTTTAGACGGTGATTGAGTATTATCATATCTTTATACTTGTCCTCTATTCGGAGTTGAGATCTATGACAGGTATATTATATATTTGTGTGAGTTGATAGTTAGCGACCTAAAACAACGTTCTACCGCTGATTCTGCGACGTAGGCTGGGCGCTGTTACGCACTTGTACCTTTATACCGGGTGCGGGTCGTGACAGACCGACTTGAGGATTAGAGCTGTAGGCTCCCACGTGTACTTGAGTGTTATTATAGTAGTGATTTCGACAGTGTACCTGACCTGATATTCATGCCATGATGTGGGTAGATGACTTTATGTGACTGTATGATTTGTCCTTGTTCCTGACATGACTACGTGTATTCATACTATGATTCCAGCTTACCTTTTGAGGTACTGGCCCTGTTATTACACTTAGGTGCTTCTTGTTTACTAGCGCACTGAGGTGCTATTATCCTGATTATATTGTACTACATTGTAATCCTGTTATTCTAGCTATATGATATGAATACCTGCACGGGTACTTTGGCAGTTGGCCTGTAGTCTTAGCGTGGTCAGGATTGATTGATTGCTTGTTGCATTACACTAAGAATGAATCACAATTGGGACTCTAGGTGCCGAGGTTGATTCTTACTTAGCATTTCCGTACTGAGGTACGACATCTAGGAGGATGATCATGTGACTACGGCATGTGATTCCAAATAACTGTAGAGATAATCTAGGTAACTTATACTGGTAGAAGCATTGGAGGGAACAAAATCTCGAGGTCGTGCAGTACTAGCCACTTTCCAGACCTTAGTCATGGAGTGCAGGCTGGCCGCTACGGATATTGTTACCGTTCGCATTAGAGGATGGCAGTATCTGGCTACTTTATGTACTATGTACTATATGCTTGTCTTGCTCGTACGGTGGCCTTATGAGGGACCGATGCATATCTTATCTTGTTATATTTGGCTCCGCAAGCCCACTAGATCGGTACGATCTGAGGATTCCTATGTTCTGCATTATTGGGGTAACCCAACCTCCACATAGAAAGCCATAGGCATTTGAATGGCCGCTTATTTTTCCTAAATTGTTTGGCTTGTTGCTTGCAAGGCTGACTGATATCGACTTCCAGTTGGCGATACAGGTATTATTAGATGTTAGGGTGACTGTGATGATTGTTGGTCATTTAGCTGCGTTAATTGTGGATTGTTATCATGCGTTGGTACCACACGATTCTTACCCTCATTTACTGTTTATATTTGTTATTCATGTCGGTTTATCCAGCTGGCTTTTCTTTGCCCGTCCTTGAGCCTTCCTTTTTGGTACTTGCTACGGTTGGCCTGACCAACCCTGGATTGTTTCCAGATTGTCTGTGACTGACCCTGTGGATCTTTCAGACTTGACTTGGAGGACGTGCTTCAATTCCAGACCATGTAGGAACTGTGCGAAAAGGTATTATAGTCAACATTATTTTTACTGTAGACTTCATGATTATCATATGAGTATTTCTTGCTTTCCATATGGTTCTCTCTCTTGCTGATTATTTTATTGTTACTACATGTGGATGTGAGATTAGATTTAGGCCATATATTGATTGCATGCTAGGATACCCAACAAGATTGACAGCTGTAATCGTCGTATGACGTATTCGTACCTTATACGGTGTAGCTGGCCTACGTCTGTCCCTGTATTTCGGTACTGGGGCATGAAAACTCTGTCCTACACATATAACCTACCACTGATGTGGTATCAGTGTACTCTCGAATCGATACCTGAGCTATCCCCAAACCTCTGATACACTAGATCCAATGTCTGATACACTCCCCGAGCCTAATCCTCTCTAATCCACTCCCTGCTGCTGCCAAAAAAGGGGCAGCCTACTGCCTGCCTATGCAAGGCCAGGCCCGCATACCCAATAGCCTTGTTATCACGACTCGCACCCACTGTGAGGGTACGAGTACGTAACAGTGCCCAGCCTACGCCGCAGTATCGGCGGTAGAATGCTGTTCTAGGTCACTATATAATCAACAACTCACGCAATTATATAATATACTTGTCAAAATCTCAACTCCTAACAGAGGACAAGTATAGATATAATAGAATCCCAATCACAGTCTAAGCACGATATGATAACACAGAAGTTTATAACTAAGACTAAATACAACAATAAAATCAACTACTAAACAATAATAGTCTCAAAACAAAACATATCTCAACTTATTTACAATTCAAGTTCTAAAATATGAAACTAAACCAAGTCAACTAGCTAGTCTCCCGATCACTCTGAGTGTCGAGGCCAAAGGTAGCTAAACCATCTCCTGGTCCATAGTAAGTAGGGCAAATGTCCTCAGGGCAATCATCTGAAAAATTTCAACAGGTCCAGTCAGGACAGGAACGAGCACATCTCATATAGAAAACCCAAGTAAATGGCAGAGAACTATAAAGCAGTTATAGACAGTTGTATTGATGAACATGGCAGTTTATATTCAGGTGATGGTATAGAGAGACAGATAAAGTACAAGGAAAGTAAGGTAACTAAAACAAGAGAAGAATCATGGCAATAAAGACTGTAAATAGAAACTAGCTGTACTAGAGTAACATGATATAAGTCCAGACAGTAAATATAAACAAGTGTAAAACCAAAGTAAGTCCAGACAACATGAATCTGATACCAGGTGATTCCAGTACAAGATGAGTCCAGTATAATATGATTCCAGTCAGTGATCAAGATTCCAGGATGAGTCCAGACTATATTCTAACAGTGTGTTTTAAAATACTGAGATCGACATGTAAACGGCTATAGGTAATCCGGCACATCACACACTCGACCGGGTGTGAGATGGCTATCATTCCAGTTTGATTCCAGTATATAGGATGATTCCAGAATTGGGGTATGTCTACATGTCTTACTCAAGTATTTCCCCTCCCAGCAATTACAAGTGAATCCAGAATACGACATAAGAATCGAGATGAGTCCAGCCAAACATGATGATACCAGCAATGATTCCAGAATGATTCCAGTAATAGAGGCCAGACAATATGGTATGTGTGTTGCATATATGAATCCAAAAATATCCATACGTGTTGTAACAGAGAATCACATACAACTAACTAGAACTGAAGTACAGTAATTGACAAATAAATGAGAGAACTATCAGATAATGTACTCGCCTGATACCCTGTACAACTGATGAAAATAGATATCTGCACCGGAGTCATAATGTCCTAAATAGAGCAGTACAGGTTATAATGTGTTTTAAAAATAAGATAAATGAAGTTTGCGATACAATCTACATGATTCTAGGTCAATCTAGTAGTCAACTATCAGTCAACTCTAGGTACTTGGTCAACATCTAGTCAACATTTGGTCAACTAAGTCTAACTTGGACTATGGTCAAACTAGGTCAATGGTCTATTTAGGGTTAGCTATAGGTTAACTCAGCTAATGGTTAACTATCTAATCAAACTTTACCTATACCATATCACACATCTAAGGTATATTACATAAATACCTATATAGAGCATTACACATAACATAGATATAATGTATTACACTACCACCTCTACTCTAACTCATGTCCTATAGCCTATGAATACAATACATATCATAACTCAATGTCCTTTACTCAGACCATATACCCACATGTATACCCAATATCAACATCAACCCTCACTACCACATCCTCATATAATGTATGCATTTGCCACACATTACATGATCAACATATATATATACAAATACATCTACTAGTAGATAACTGAACCAAAGAGAGAGGACAATAGGGAAGATCCTAACATTGAACCAAGGACATGGGACTCAAGTCCAATACCTACTCCCTATAATTTCTGCTACTGCTACCCTCTTCTCCCTTTCCTTACTAGCTCAATCAAGTTTAACCCAATCAAGACAACCTATAACAGAACATGTAGAGAAGAATGGGGATATATACTAACCCATATCTGGACACTACAGAACTGGACAAGGATAGAACAATGTGGACTGAAACCACATATCCAAGTGGACTGATTTCACTTGCAAGAGGGCTAAAATGTTATTTACATATAAGACAGAAAGCATAATAAAACAGAACATGCAACAAGGGCTGTTATGAGTGAAAGATGGACTAAATATAAAATGGAATGGTATGGACTGTTTGACAATGTGGACAGCTACAAAAGGAAGGGACTGATAACATGAAAATTCTGGACTTTTATTGAAGTATAGGGACTAATGTAGATAAATGGACTGATTTGTGAACATTTGGGGCTGCATGTATGTGAAATGGGGGACTGATTTGGATGTGAGTGGATGGATGATGTGGGAATGTATGAAAATGATATGGTAAATGATTGGATGTAATATGATTGAGATAAATAGGTAATGCTATTTCCTTCTGTCAAACTCTAATACTAAGAATAACACACTCCCTAGACACTCTCAAACCCCACTCCTATACATCCCAAGTCTGCTATATTTATATATAATAGCTACAAAGCCTACATATAAGTATATATTTTATGAATCCCACACTTATCCTCACACACACTCATCTAAACACCCTAGTTACTGTCACATGCACCCTTCACTCCTATCTCTCAAAACTGACATATAAACTACACTCTACTAATTTCTAATGCACCTGACACCTACATGACACCAGCACTCACTCATATCCTAAGACACTCAAAACACACACACACTATCCTGACTAATCTCAGGAACATACATGCATACATAGGTTTCAGGTTCAGATTTTATGTGCGTGTGTGTATAGGCTATATGTGTTCTCATGTATCAATGTACAGGGTGTAGTGTGTGTGTAGATAGGGTACATGTGTGTGAAAAAAGTCAAACTCAGAATTATGTGAGTGTGCTAGTGTGTACATATGTGTGTAAACATGTGTGTGTGCCATATAGGGGAAGACAATGCATAGAGAGTGTCAATCTCAAGTTTTATGGTGTGTGTCATGGCTATATGTGTTCTCAGTTATGTGACAGTGCATAGAGAGTGTCAATCATAAGTCATTGATCAAAATGGTTTTAAATAATTAAAAATCACCAAAAATCATATTACGATTTAAATATCATAATTAAATAATTAAAATCACAAAATTTTAAAATTACCCTCATTTGGAAAAAGGGTGTCATACTTGCCTTGTGTACTGTTATGTGCCCAGGTGGTGCACTGATCTGTGCACTGCCTCACTGGGAATTTTCCTCGACTGATGTGAGGCAACAAGCCCACTTCACTGCTGAACAGAGCAGTCTCTCCCCAACTGTTACCTGCCTACACTCCACACATATTCCTATCTAAGATACTCACAAACTCACTCTAACTCTCATACATATACATACTTGAATACCCTCAACTTGCTGCTAAGCTAAGTACCCAGGACTGATACTCGAATACACCTAGATAGGAACACAAGCTCGCTCCATCACACCTGAACACTGTTTCTAACATTCTCTGTCTACTGCCACACTTGGTAGTACACTACCTAGGACACTTGACACTCTAATACTCTACTTACCAACACTCGACATCGACATATGAAACAACCACTGCTACTCTCTCAACTCACTGACACTGCATAGATGACTCTCCTTTGACACAAATTCACAAACACCCTAACCTTTGATACGCATGTACAGGTTGGTAGGCCTGTACAAGAGCTCGACTCTTATTATACTAACATATATATAAGCACCTACATGGCAGTTTGCTCTGCTACCATGCCACTGCCTACTGCTACCAAGCTCACTAATACGCAAGTGAGTATCATGCCACTCTACCTTAACCACCTATCCTTCTTGCCCCTGTCCAACACAGGAGTACTACCTATTCACTTCACACTGAAAACATGTATCCGTATCCAAATTTTCTTTTATTGCATCCTGCACTCCACACTCGAGCCCCTATTCATGCACCTAAAACTCGCTCCGCTAACCTGCATCTGGCCTTACAGGCCTGCCCAGCAGTGCACCTATAGGCACATAGGGTATCCCCCTCCTATTCATCTACTCACTCACACTAACTTCAAGTGTGTACCTACCACACTGCAGGCCAAAGCCCTGCCTGGCCAATTGGTCTACTGCCAAAGGCCCTCCCTGGCCGAGAACCCCCACTGAAATGGCCAATTTTGGCCCCCAAATACCTGCCTACCTAATCCCTTGTACATACCCTGTCACACAGGGTTCACTTACATGTACACTGATCTGTAGGGGGTTTTAATCCCTTTTTACTCTTATCTACTGTCAGTACACTTGACACATGAATTCTTTCCTTCCTATCTTTCTATAATTGATTCCCTATTTCACTCACATGTCTCTCACAGGTATGATTCACCCAATTCATTCACCAATACTTGTATCAATCTCAATATTACATATATAATATATATATATATATATATATATATATATATATATATATATATATATATATATATTACATATACAATATATATATATATATATATATATATATATATATATATATATATATATATATATATATATATATATATAACCCATATCCCCCCCACACATATATATAAAACACTCTTCTTCCTCCGTGCTACTGTCACTCAAAATGAAGCTCACATCTGTCAGTCTACTATCATGTGGACAGTCCACACACACACTGATTATATATATATATATATATATATATATATATATATATATATATATATATATATATATATATATATATATATATATATATATATATATATATATATATATATATATATACTCATACATAGATATATATATACATATCTATATAGAGACATACACTTATGAATTTGACACACATACAAGCCTCTGTTAGCCAAAGCCAACACAGGCCCCCCCTCTTCACAGTCACATAGGTCACTTTCTAATTCACTCACCTTTACTTAATCTAATACACTAACTGTCATAGGTAGACTCTTAGGAGCACACCCAAGACACTCCAAACAGGGGACACAATAAAAGTTCACACACACACACACACACACACACACACACACACATATATATATATTTGGAGAATAGAAACTTTATTGATGTATCAGGCGTAAAATGCCGAAGTCTATACAAGTATACGCGACAAGCGCGTAACAGAACTATCGAAAGAACCAAAAGGCTATCTGGTCCGAGCAGCTATATCAGTGCCGATCAAAAGCGAGCCAAAGAGTGTGTGCAGCGCCTGCTGATCTTGTAGATTTGTCGGAGGACCTCCATGTTTAGCTGCAAGGGGTTGAATTGGCGTCTTTCGTACCTGTATTTGTTCCGGTTCTTCCAGAGGACCCAAATTCTGGCAGCAGCGACGATCTGATGCCCGTGCGATCTACCCCAGCTGGCGAGAAGATCGTTGAAGCCCCCGGCCCGGTGAACCTGGTCGCAACGGAGGGAGAGGCTGGACCATAATTGCGAGGCGAGGCTTCCGGTGAGCAGGATGTGTTCGGCTGTTTCAACGTGGTGCTCAGTGCAGCAATGGCATCTAGAGGCAAGTCTGAATCCGATGGATGTGAGGGAATCGTAAGTTGGAAGCTTCCGGCGGTGAGCTCTCCAGATGAGAAATGATTTCTAAGTGTGTATATATATAGATACACATTCAACCTATATGCCTATGTACAATACATATATACGTATATCCATTGACATATACATACATATATCCATTGAGTGTATATATATATATATATATATATATATATATATATATATATATATATTACTACGAACTTTATTGATCAAAATAAGACAAGTTCAGTACAAAATCAGAAACTACGCATGTCTACACTTGAGAGTTGCCCTCCCCACTTGTCTATGGACCTCTGCCACTAGCTTATCAACAGTGTATGAGTAATTCTCATATCGCATCTTGTTCCTATTTTTCCATAGTACCCATAAGACGGCCGCAGCAACAATCTCTTTCCTATGCTTCTTCTTTTTCCTCCACCAGTCATGTAGCCGAGCAAGAAGTGTTCGACCGCGCGACTTAACGCTATAAGCATGTTGAAGAGCACCCCAAACTTCCTTGGCCATATCTCCCTGATGCAGTATGTGTTCAAGTGATTCCTCCTGGCTATTGGCACAACAATGGCACTTAGACGCAAGACTATAACCAAGGTGGGCAATGTTGTCGTCTGTAGGCAGTATATATATATATATATATATATATATATATATATATATATATATATATATATATATATATATAGACACACACACACACACACACACACACACACACACATAGAAATCTAAATATACCTATCCTATGGGCAAACCAAGCTATACATAGTGCAAAAACTTAAAAACAAAACTATATGGCCAATTTGTCATTTTGACAAGCACTTTGTGTGCCATCCTCGGATTTCTCCAAAAATGACACTAAAACTTTAAACAACTTCTACCAAAATGATGGTTAGAGCCTTGCTCTTCTCCCTATGGGCACCCCTAGTCAATGTGTGTGTTCCTACTAGTGTCATGCATGAAATAGAGTCTTAAACTAAGAGAAATGTTATGTGTTTTACCTATTAGGAGATGGATTCCCAATGTATAGCACCAAGGGGAAGGAAGTAGATGGACACCTCCCTTTAGCAAGCTCCACACCAAGCTTTCTTCCTCAAGTGTTCCCTTAGCAATGTCAAGCTTCTAGCCTCCTTGGAATGAATGGGTGAGATTGGAATGGTGTGGTAGGATTTTCCTTCTAGTTTGGAATGAAATGAATGAACTAAGGGCTATTCATGAAGGGGTTTATATAGAGTTTCATTAGGGTTAGGGTTTGGTTGTAGGGGTGGCTAAGATGACTTAAATGCCCCTCCCTTTTGTGATGAATAGAATCTTTAATATTCTCTCCATAACTAAGGCATTAACTAACTAACTAACTTGTCTAATCATGGCTATCCTAATTAATTGAGCCTATGGGTCAAGTCAATACCTGATCACATGATTTAGTTAAATAAAATATGCTGGAGAATAGGCTAGTCTACTAATAAATACAATCATCATATTTAATAAATAAAAAATATATTCACAATTTAGTTAATTGTAAAATGACAAAAATATCCATGTTCTAGAAATGTGGTAGTGACAAAACCCATGTGCCATACTAGAATAGAAATCGATTTCTAAGGCACCTAATCACACGTATACAAGGTAGTTGTTAAGGACTAAAACTTGTAGCAAAAAAATATTTTCAAAATGTAATCTCATGTATAAGTGTTTTGGTTGTTTAACTTTCTTTTGGAATGCACATTGGAGTGTTAATAATTGCATGCCTTAATTAAGATATTTCTCTCTCTCCCCTTGTCTACGGAATCATAGTTTCATTTGTTCACATCCTTATTTTTATGTTTTATGAGTGTTCTTTGATCTGAAACTTGCATGTCGTTTAACGATCTAGCACTACCAAAATTTATCGTTTTAGCGACGGCCGCATCCGTCGCTAAGACGACGGTAATTACAATTAGCGACCGAGTACCGACGGATATTGGCCAAAAACATTCGTCGGCAATCAGCTCGTCGCTAATAACCTTCCGTCGCTAAGTTGTCGTCACATGACGGATTAGCGACGGATAGTCGACGTTACAATACGAAGACTTAGCGACACGTTCCCGACGGATTTCCATCCATTTCAACTATTAAGTATTGAACTGTGTAGGAAATAGCGACGTAACTTTCCGTCGGTAACCCGTCGTAACAGCGTATCAGATCGTATCGATCCGTCGCTATGCCGTCGGTATCCGTCGATAATTAACGACGGATTTGCGACGGTTTTATGACGGACTATCCGTCAATCAGGTTCTGGAAATGCTTGGCATTTCCAGCACCATGGCGACGGAATAGTCGTCGCGGACCCGTCGCTACCGCGACTCAACAGCGACGGATTACTGACGGATTATCCGTCGCCATGGTTCTGAAAATGTCATGCATTTCCAGAACCATGGCGACGGATAACCAGTCGCTAAGCCGTCGTCAATTACAGCGACGGTTTAGCGGCTGGTTATCCGTCGTCCGAGCGACGACGTATCCGTCGTTGTTCCGTCGAAGCTTATACCACCAGAACGTTGCCGACGAATAATCCGTCGATAATCCGTCGCTGCCTGGAAACAGTTTAAAAACTCCAGATAGCGACGGATTATCTGTCGAAAACCCATCGGCAACTGGGAATATCCGTCGCTAAACGGTCACTAGTTCGTCGCTAACTGGGTTTTTTGGGAAAAAAATTGCAGCACTTTCCCTGTTCACAAATATATGCATAAACCAAACCAATATATAATACACACCAATTATCCAACAATCACACAGACCAAATATATAATGCACACCAATTATCCAAGAATCACATAGACCAAGTAATGCACATACGACCAATTATCCAAGAATCACAGACCAAACCAAATTAATAGAAAATAAATATCAATTATCCTAAAGAGTAACATAATATCCGGTGCTATAAGCCGATTATAGCACAATTAGTTCAAAGCTCTCACAAATAATCCAAATTTTCTTAATACAACATTTTAAGAAGAAGGAGGTCGATTGTCCGTTCCCGTATTCGACCGACGCATATACTCCTCCACAAGGTACGAAGGTAAGGAGTCGTAGACAACACTTGGAAGTCGGCGAAGCTGCTCTGGGGACATGAGATCCATGAGTGCCGTCACAAGCCGTAGGCGGTAGCACAGGAGCTTCAGGGTTGAAAAAAAGATGGCCCACGGAAGACGGACCGACACCTGCAGTCAATGGACCAGTAGAAGACGGACGAGCACCATCAGCAGACGTACCGACAGCAGCAGACGGACCGACAGCAGCAGACGGACCGGCAGTAGACGGACCGGCAGCAGTAGACGCAGGCAGAAAGTGCGTGGCAAATTGCTCCCGCAAGGACGACACCGCCTCGTGCAGCTGCGTAAGCTGCAACCTAACATCATCGTCTGCCCGGGCCACGGGAGGAAGCGGTGTCGGTAGAAATCTCTGCGTCGCCATATGCAATGGCCCTAGGGAGCCGACTCCGTACAGGTACCCTTTCTTAAAGCCGCCGACGGTATCTACGAACAAGTCGTTCCGAGCGGCCAAAGAAGAGGGCGTCCGGAAGGGCGTCGTTTCACCGACATCCTCGGTGTCAGGTAACTGAGCCCGACTAAGGGCCTCACGATACGCAGCCTATCAAATGAATGTGTTTATATTATAAGATTTACCTAAGTTGTAATCTAAATCCTATGTTTCACTAAGTTAAGTGTGAATCCTAAGTTTACCTAAGTTATAGTCCGAATACTTTTAATTCTAACGTTAATCTCATAATCATAAGTACTTACATCAGTCTCCTTGGCCCTCTCGTCGACGAAGCTCCCGTCCTTCCGTCTTTTGTGCGTATGCTGGAAGACGTCGTGCATGGTGACCGATTCTGGCACCCTTCCCTCCTTCACCGCCCGTTGGGCCTGCATACGAAATTTGCGTAGAAACTAATTAACTCCTTTAATTAATAATACCTAATTCGATAGTGAAATAAATTTACGGTTGCTCACCAGATCTGCAAGTGTCGCTGCGTGAGACCTTGATCCCCCCGTATGAAGGCCCGCGGCAGATCGGTTCACCTTCGCCTTCGCCGATTTCTCCTTGTATGCAGGGTTATCCATCATGCCTAAGAGGTCCTCATAATAGTTCTGCCGGATCCAATTCGGCCTCGTATGCCCCATCTTTAGGTCATGAATCATATCCCGTATCTTTTTCGAGCATGCGCTTCGGTAGGTCCTGCGGATCCCCTCCTCGCGATGGGGGGGCCACCAGTACGTTCTCTAACACAGAAAATCAATTATCAGGTAATTTACAAAATGGTTGATTAAAGAATCACATAGACTTAACCAAAAAAATATAGATATATACCTCAACTCGTCGAGCCAGACGTACGGCTCGGTTGGGGGCACCGACGTAAAGTTGAGGTAAGGACCGTGGAAGTTAGCCCTGATAATTTCTCCAAGGGCCCTGCCAACATTAAACGAAAAAAACCTACAAAGAAGAAACGACTGGATTATTAACTTGAATAAATGAAAGAAATTTAATAAATTAACTTAAATTTACTTACGAGGTCCCCGCGGGCCATAGCTCTCGTCGGAACTCGCCTCTCGACCTCTCTGGTGCCGTCGGAGGATCCGCGGGTCCGCGTATGTACTCCCCAGTAACCGGATGGAACCGAGTATGGGGGTACTCCGGGGCCCACTGTGCAGTAACTGGGGCATCCCCTGGTGGATCCGCTGCTGGTGGTTCCGATAGCGGATCGGATCCGCTAGCAGATTCGGACTGATGCCTCGATGAAGTGGTCGATCGAGGACGGGATGCGTCTGTGCCCGGGGTACTCTCCGGGTCGGGCTCGCTCGATGGGGTCACATCCCGGGAACTCTGAACACGACCACGACCACCAGCACCAGTACGACCACGACCACGACCCGCACCACCACCACCACCACCACGACCAGCACCACGACCACGGCCAGCCATCATGACCTGTAAATAGAACACATAAACATAATTAACAATATGAAAGTGTAAATGGATATAAAAAACTAAACTAAAATATACATACCACCAGTAGGGAGACGAGTGCCGCCGTGACGAAAAAGACTAGGAGTGCCATCTGCAATAAGTAAATAATCGAATGAAAAAAACATGAATTCACGTAATTGCTTTTATGAGGTCAAACTTAATTCACGTAATTGGAAGTGTTTTTACTATACAATAATATTTAACCTAATCATCGTCTTCGTTCTCATCCTCGGCCTCGTCTTCATCATCATCCTCCTCATCCTCATCCTCATCCTTATCTTCATCGTCGATTTCATCTGTATCCTCATCCCCATCAAATTCTTCTTCTTCTTCTTCTTCTTCTTCTTCTTCTTCTTCTTCTTCTTCTTCTTCTTCTTCTTCTGCCTCAAAATTTGGAACAAGATGCCTCTTTCTCCCCTGGTTGACAGCTAAGTCTTGTGTATCAACCTCTTCCTCCCCTCTATTTTCCTCAACAATATCTTCAACATCCATTGTATCTGAGTATTGTCCCAAGTATTGGGACTTTTCAGTCTGGTCCTCTTGGTATGCTGGGTCTCCAACGTTGAATGTATTTCTAGATTTAATCTTGCATACTGCCCACCAGTCAAATCGATCTCTACGACGCCTTGGGTAGCTTGTATAGTAGACTTGAACAGCCTAATTTGCTATTACAAATGTATCGGACCCTCTATACCTCCTGCGATAATTTATATCGACGAATCCAAATTGTTTATCGATTCTCCAACCGATATTTGGTGTCGTATCGAACCACTCATATTTGAACATCACAATATGCATATCATGTGGGCCAGTATATTGTAAATCTACAATATCCCGAAGCACTCTATAATAGTCAAAGTTTGGCTCGTCGTCATAGACGGTGCCTCTTATACAAATACCGGAATCCTTGGTATTGATGCTGTCATTGATAAATTCGACATTTATAGCATTCTGAGTTGACTTAAACCTGAAGCCATTAACGACATAGCCTGGCCAAGTCTTTATTTGCTTCTTCGGTCCCAGTGCCAGATAACGAACACTCTCATGAGTGAGTGTTGTTTCAGGCAATAAAACCTGTAAACAAATATTTATAATTTAAATGTTTCAGATTATATATTAATAATCTCAATTATAATCACAGTTACTTATGTATTTGCAAAACCATGACGGAAATGTACAATCAACCTCTCTTTGAAGTCCCTCATCGGTAATATCGGGTCTCCTCATTTTGATTTCATCTCTAAATACACTATTAGAGAAAATAAAAATATATAAGTGTAGTCACTTACTTCATCAAATTCGAGATTATAACGATATTTAGTGTACTGACTTACTTCTCCAAATCTCTCACTTCTTATATGTCACAGTTTAACAAGACATATCGGTGAGCGGCATCATACTCGTCGTCTGTCAACCACCGTCTTTTACTAGCCCCAACAGGCTTGTCCCTTACATTGAATATTCCTCCATCCTCAACGTCCTCGTCATTCCTTTGAGGTCTATTTCGATTTGTTTTAACATGAGTATCGAAATAAATGGAGCAGAAGTTTGAAACCTCTTCGATAAGATATGCTTCGCATATCGAAGCCTCTACATGAGCTTTGTTGCCAACTTTCTTCTTTAGATGGTGTAGGTATCTAGAGAGACAAATTATCTTGAGAATTAAGAAAGAATTTTAAAATAAATAGAAATTCAGCTTAAATCATATCGATATTTATGTACCTTTCAAATGGGTACATCCATCGATAATGAACAGATGCACTGACACGGGCTTCGTATGCTAGATGAATCGGTAGATGTTCCATGCTGTCGAAGAAGCCAGGAGGAAATATTTTCTCCAACTTGCAAATTGTTAAGATAATCTTCTCCTCAAGTTCAACCATGTGTTGCACAGTCAACTTAGTTGAACAAATATCCCTAAAAAATATTGATAGTTCGGCCAACGGAACCCATACAGCAGAAGGCAACAACTCTTTCAAAGCAATGGGCAGTAATCTTTCCATAAACACGTGGCAGTCATGACTCTTCATTCCCGTTAGCTTGCGTTCATTGAGGTCAACGCATCTAGACAAATTCGACACATAGCCGTCGGGAAATCTTAAAGTAGATACCCACTATGCGGGAAAATTATTGATTGTCCACATCAGTGAAGCTCTCATCTGAAAGTTCTGTTTCCTGGAAATATCATACGTCGTGACGGCGATCTCCCACAGCTGTTTTAGCTCATCCACCAACGGCTGTAAATATATATCGATATTCTTCGTCGGATTTTTGGGACCCGGTATGATAGCTGTCAAGAACATATAAGGAGTCTTCATACACATCCATGGTGGCAGATTGTAAGGGGTCAGAATGACCGGCCAGCAGGAGTATTGAGATCCCGACTGCCCGAAAGGGGTGAATCCATCAGAACATAGCCCCATGCGTACATTTCTGGGCTCTGCAGCAAAATCCGGATGGCAAAAATCGAAATATTTCCACGCCTCTCCATCCGAAGGATGTGACAATTCTCCATCGTCCTTTGTGCGTTCTTCGTTGTGCCACGTCATGTGTTCTGCTGTATTCTGAGACATATACATCCTCTGCAAGCGCTTCGTGATCGACAAGTAATGCATATACTTGTAAGGACGTCGTTTTCTAGTTGACTTTCCTTTTCCCCTGACTTCCTTGTAACGATCCGCATTACAGAAGCGGCAACTTTCTACATCCTCGTTCTCCTTGTAGTACAACATACATCCGTTGCGACAACAATCTATCTTGTCGTACCCCAGTCCCAGTTGTCGGACCATCATTTTCGACTTGTAGAAGTTTTTTGGAAGCTCTTTTGATTCCTTCGGTAACACCTCCTTCATTAGTTGTGTAATCCGATCATAGCAAGTTTGTGGCAAGTTAAAATCGGACTTTATGTTCAACAACCGTATCGTCACTGACAGTACGGAATGTGGATCACAACCAGGATATAAAGAAGTTTCAGCATCCTGAAACATATCATAGAACTCCTTCGCCTCAGGATTAGGATCCTCCGGATCAAAATTAGGCCCTGCCGCGTCGTACACCATATCTCGTGCAAGGTTCTGCACGTCTCCATAATCAACGGAGCATTCGTCGTCATCGACGACAAAATCTGCTGCAGCATTATCATCAAAAGCATAAGTAGCAGCATTCGCAACCTGTCTTTCGGCATATAGTTCACCTTGCGATGACCACAGGTCGTAATCACGTACGAAACCCTTACGGGTCAAATGATCTCTTACACTCACCACTTCTTCGTAACGTCTATTGCGACAATTACGACATGGACACTTGATTTTGTTACCGTCCATAAACTGAGCTTTGCTCATGGCATACTTAAGAAACACTTCCACGCCTGCCTGAAAATCGTCACTCACACCTATTCTGCTCTCATGTTGTCGTTTGTACATCCATGTACGATCAACGAAATAACGATCCATCACAGATTAGATGTAAAAATCTGTATAGTAAGACAAACTAAACAGAATTAGTATATAATCATGTAACTGGTGGATCCGCTAGTATTCTAGCTCGAGAAGAGAAAAATATAAATACAATTATTACTAGTAGTTCGATACCGATACCGATAGTTCGATACCGATAGCATGGTTTAAAGTATCGGCCGATACCGATCCGATACGGCCGATATCGATACGGTTTGGCATGTTCCGATCCGATACCGACCGATACCAAATATTGACCGATACCGACTATATATGGGGGTCTTTGTTCCGGTCAATTCGGCAAAACCAATCGGTAAGGGTGACTACTATTTCATATAATTTCAAAACTACTAAGAAATAACGCTGAAATACTTAAAATTATGCCTACATGTATAAAATATATGTTTTTAAATGTAAATAATTTATTAATAATTATTTGTTTTTCGATACCAAAGTCCGATGCTCCGATACGATACCGCCGATACTACCGATATCACCGATACCAATACTCATAGGAATAGTCCGAAACCGATTCCGATGATTGTGAACCTTGACCGATAGTGCGATACCGATACCGATACCGATACCGATACCGATAGTGCGATACCGATACCAAACTAAGTCAATCTATCTATTTCTAAATTGCAAGAGTCCACTTCTAGGATATGGGAGCTATATCCTAAATATCTAGTCTAAATTAACTTGGTTAGGATACTAGAGTGTCCTTATTATCTAGCAAGCACTACCTTAGTCTAGTCACACTAGCGTTAATTACCTATAATTCCTACCATGTCTACAATCACACATTACACCCCAAGCCGTCCTGCATGCTAATTATAATAGGCACATATATATATGTATATCACAGTTAGATGTATAGACCATGAACCCAAACACTGACTTATGCAGATGAAGAACTCGCACTGTCCTTGACACAGTGAACATATACACCATGAACCCAAACGCCATATTCACATTTACTAATCCAAACACCACCAAACTAATGGATAACACCCAATATGGATAACACATTATTTAGCCAATATATAAATTAGATAAATTTGATAAGCAAAGCCCCCCGCCGCCCCCGACCAAAGCCCGCCGCCCCAAGCCCGCCGCACAGCCCCGACGCCCCCGCCCCAAGCCCGCCGCCCCCGCCCCAAGCCCGCCGCCCAGGCCCCGACGCCCCCGCCCCAAGCCAGCCGCCCAGTCCCCGACGCCCCGTCCCAAGCCCGAATGTCCCCAAGTCCTCCGCCCCCGCCCCAAGCCAGCCGCCCATCCCCCGACGCCCCCGCCCCAAGCCAGCCGCCCAGCCCCCGACGCCCCCGCCCCAAGCCCGAATGTCCCCAAGCCCGCCGCCCCCCGCCCCAAGCCAGCCGCCCAGCCCCCGACGCCCCCGCCCCAAGCCAGCCGTCCAGCCCCCGACGCCCCCGCCCCAAGCCCGAATGTCCCCAAGCCCGCCGCCCCCCGCTGCCCCTACGTCGACACCCGCGACAGAGAGAGAGAGAGAAAGAGAGAGAGAGAGAGAGAGAGAGAGAGGAGATTACCTTCGGGAGAGAGAGAGGAGAGGACGCCGTCGTCGTTCACGAAGCCGCGCGAGAGAGAGAGAGAGAGAGAGAGAGAGAGAGAGAGAGAGAGAGGAGAGAGATTGAATTTGGGGGGAATGCCAAAAGTTTCCCCCGCCTTTTCATTTAAGTCTGGAACGCTAATTTAGCGACGGAATAGCGACTAAGAAAAATCCGTCACCAGGTAGTCGCTATTATTGATTATCCGACTGAATATCCGTCGCTACGTAGTCGAAGATATGTCCCGCCAATTATATACACAATTCCCGCCAAATAAACGACTACGTGGCGACGACCGAATATCCGTCGCTATAACACCGACACACTAGCGACGGATGTGCGACCTTTCCTGCCCCTAAAATTAAAATAAAAAATGGCAAATGTTTGTGGTCGGTAATCAGTCGCTGAGCGGCCACGAACCCGTCGCTAATACCGACGGAATAATTCCGTCGCTAAACCGCCGTCGCTAAATGAGCGTATTTTGGTAGTGTAGTATTAGTTCACTACTTATGTAAGTGAATCTAGAGGAGGCTCTCCAGCGTATATCATGAAGGAGAAGAGTGCAACAGAAATACAAAGCTGGAGCCAAAGACTTACTCTTGTAATATCTCTGTAGTAAATATAATTTATATATGTTTATGTAATTTATTTTGGGGTAGTTGTACTTAGGTGTTAAACTATAATCAGACTTCTACTATAGAATTTTTTTATGGGTCATAATATGTGT
The DNA here is from genome assembly GCA_029216955.1 of Iris pallida. Taxonomy (NCBI): domain Eukaryota; kingdom Viridiplantae; phylum Streptophyta; class Magnoliopsida; order Asparagales; family Iridaceae; genus Iris; species Iris pallida. Next base: position 105,643 of record JANAVB010004365.1, on the reverse strand, counting down.
TGAAGATTAATTCATATTTGTCCTCTAATATCCCCATATAAGTACCTCAAGTCTTATATGTTTTTAAGCAGGTTCTTAATTCTTTTTAATTGATTAAATCAAAACTTCGATTCACTATGGTTATTCAAAACTGTTTTGAAACAGAGATATAATTTTTTTGACCATTTATCCTTGTCTAAGATGTTTGTATATTTTTAGTTATGTCTCCTAATTCTTATAAATTAATTAAATATCGCTCAGGGCGATGATGAGCCTGGCCTGTGCGATACGGGACATCCACAATATCGTAGGACTGACGAAAAATGGTCCCGATCTGAGCTGACATGGGTCAGAATGGGGCGCTCGTGCATGAAAACTCAACGGATAGGGCACCGTATGGACGGTCGAGGACCGGCACCATTCTACCACGGGTATAAACGACGGTCGATCACGCAGCCCATCGTGCGGTGCCGTAAGGGCGTCAAGATGACGTCTTAAGGACATCGTGCGCATAGAACGGGTGGCTGGACGACATCGACTGTCGTAAGCGTCGCGAAGACGTGGGCGAAATGAGGCGTTGAATTGCGGGTGTCGAAAGACGTTGGCCGACTTGTGGAGCTCTAGAGCGCACGGAGTGCATGGGCATGCGTGTAGGACGATGATGAAAAAGCCAGTGCGGACAAGATCCACATGAAGAGTCCGAAATGACATGACGACCGGCTAAAAATCGTGTGCGGGAAGATACACGATTTAACTGAGCCCGCACGTGCTGAAAAAAGAAAAAAAGGATTAAATATCACTCAAATATCTAATTAGTGGAAATTTGGTGAAGTGTAAGCAATTCACACAAAATTGCAAGACCTAAGTATATGAGTTTGATGAGACTCGTATGAAAAAAAACTCCAAAAATGAAAGGGTGAATTGCAACTTGATAATCTCAACTATTTCAGTTTTTCAACTTGATGTCCTAAACTTTTTTTATTCAACAACTTGATACTATCAACTATTGAATATTTTTAACTTGATATCAAAAACGAAAAAGGACTGGCTGCCAGCCCCTTCGGCTGCCCGCTTCCCCGGGCTGCACCACCCCTCCACCCTCTCTTCGTGCGCGCGAAGCAGCGATGACAACATTGGCAGCAACAACAACGAAGAGTGGGGTGTGTTGTCATTTTTTATACCTTAAAATTTACAGTCAAATTAAAAAAAAGACTTACTTTCAACTTGACGCTCTCAACTATTTTAGTCTTTTAACTTGATACCTTAAATTTTTTTTTTTGTACAACTTGATACCATAATTTTTTTTTAACAAAGATATCCCTGTCCATCCCCCTCACTCTTTCCCAACCGGCTGCCCCACCACCTCTCCCTCCTGCCTTGCAACACCCCTACCACCCTCCCCCCCCCCCCCTGTCCCACCCCGTTGCCTCCTCCGCCCCCCTCGCCCCGCTACAACCCCCTCCCGCAAGTCCCACCCACGCCCCCTCCCCCACCCACCCTGCTGCCCCCCTCACCCTTGTTGCTCCTTCTGCTGTTGCTGCTGTCGTTGCTATGCGCAGAGAAAGAGAAGGGGAGGGGGGGTGAGGGGTAGCAACGGAGGCATGGGGTGGAGGGGATATTGGCTGAAAAATTGGTAGTTTCGTCTTTTTTGTTTTGAATATTAAGTTAAAAATAATTTAATAATTAATGATATTAAGTTATATAAAAAATAAACGTATCGGGTTGAAAAACTAAATGGTTGAGAATATCAAATTGAAAATAAGCCTTAAAGGGGGGGGGGGGGGGGGGGGGGGGGGGGGGGGGGGGGGGGGGGGGACGAAACAAAACAAGGAAATCCCGCTCCTCTCTTTTCCAATTTATGCGCTTCCCTTTCCTCCTCCAATCCACTGCCCTCCTCAAAACACTAACCCCTCTATCCAAACCCTAACCCTCCGCTGCTCTTTTTCCGCCATGGCCTCCGCCGAGGAATCCCTCCGCCGAGCCCTCGCAGAGAAGCAGTCCGCCGTAGACGCCCAGGCCGCGGCTGTCCGGTCCCTCAAGTCCGCCTCCGGCGCCTCCCCTTCCGACGTCGAGTCCGCCGTGGAGGCCCTCAAGAGGCTCAAGATCGAGGCCGGCGCCGCCGCCAGGAAGCTGCAGGCAGCCGTCGCCTCGGCCGGCGGCGGCGGCGAGAGCTCGGCCAGCCGGGAGGCGTTCAGGGTGAGCTGCGTGAACACTCTGGAGAGGAGGCTGTTCTACATCCCTTCGTTCAAGATCTATCGGGGAGTGGCGGGGCTGTACGATTACGGCCCGCCGGGTTGCGCCGTCAAGGCGAACGTGCTCGCCTACTGGCGTCAGGTATTGCCATTCGATCGGAACTTGTTTTAAAAAGTTCATATTTTCTAATTATTTCGACAAAATGTTCACGTACAGTGGTGAAATTACTGCATTAGAGTATAATCATGGGCCATTTCTAACATCAAATTATGTGCAAACACTGTAGTCTGTAGTCCAGGAAGCACAGACTCAGAACATTAGTGCTGGGTACGGGTCACATGTGTCGGACACACCAAAATAGACTAGGACACTCTAAAGTCAATGCTTTGCCCGTGCAACATAGACTAATTGATCGTTTATTGAAACACTAATTTGAGATCGAAAATTGAAATAATTTTGCAATGTTTTGAAAGTTCATTTTCTATATATATATTTTTGCTGAATGATGACAGGAAATGATGAAATTACTGCTTCATAGTCTAATCTTAGGTCGTTACCATTATCAAATTTTGTTGGAAGACTGTATTTTGGAGGGCTTATATGAAAATTTCCATTATCGAAGTTTTTTAGACTAATTTTAGGATGGATACATGAAACTTACATGATAAGTTTGTTTAGTATATTTGTTGATATGTCATATAACAATGATTGGGGTAGATATGGGTGCCACTGATATGTTTTGTTGTTGTTATTGTAACTGGCCTTGAACTAATAGCAGTGAGCTAGGGAGCATGGACTTTCTTAACTTATTGATATCAATGCTACACTGAATCAGACACACGTTATACACGACACAGATGCTCCAAAATAAACTAAGACAATTTCGTACCATGCCCACGTTGCCCTAACTTTATTTTTATCATTCTTGTCTGTGCAACATAGGGAGTAAAGTATTGAAAAAATTCATAAAGGAAGAACATGCTAGCTATCAAATTTGCAACATATATAGGTTATGGTATTCAGAAGCCCTTTCTTAACTGTCCTTAATTGACAGGTTTGGTTCAGTTCCTATTTGTGCAACTTACACATATTATAATGGAGAGACGATTAAAACATGACATATATATACAATGCAATGTAAGGTTTTGCCTCTCCTAGCTATTGGTGTTGTCGGTGGTGTTACTGTCAGTATGACACTCAAGGTGGTAGCATCACCATCTGTTGTGGTGGACTCGTCTCTACATTGTTGTCGATGCAAGAGGCACATTTGCCCTTGACCCGCCCCTCGAAATTGTAGCTAAAGATGTTCCTTCATAGATGAGCCTAACGCCTATCCGACGATGAAACTTGGTACTAATATCACCTCAAGCACTTAAGACCCTTTAACTAAATTTTGATAGTAATAAGATACTATATCTAATAAACCAAGCAGGGACCAAAGTTTTGGTCTTACAAAAAATAATGTTTAAATTAATAATAATCAAAACTTACTTAAAGAAGCTATAGAGCTACAACTTAAGGCCTAAACGGTCTGAAAGTGAGGTTTTAAAGAAGGGTATAATTTTTCTAAGTTTGTAATGGACATGACCCTTGACAAAGTTGAATGGAAGAAAAACATTCAATAGTTGTGCCTAAAAACTCTTCCTTTTCCGCATGAGTCTTGTTAAAACACATAAAAGTCCAATCCCGTTGAGGTTTTAATATCTAGAAGACACTATCTAAGTGAGCCTTTTTGGATTGATGAGTTTGTTTCGGTCGGTTCTAGTGGTTATCCTAGTCTTCAGTGCTAGAATAGTCAGTAGGTTCTACATTGAGAGGTGCATCTTTGAATACGGTTTCAAGAGGTGTTAAAACCAAATGCACCTCCTGCATTGAGGGCGATATGTAGATGGATCCTTCGCATCGTCCGGTGGTGGTACTGCCTCCAATGACTATATATGAGGTGACACTATTGGCACCTGTCAATGTGGAAGAGAACCCGACCTTGCCTTATATATGAAGTTCTTCTATGATTGATAACTTGTTATAGTTCTTGTCATGTTTTAATTGGTTCCTTTACAATAAGTGTAAGTTACACACACATAAGAACCCAATTGAACTTATTAGTTAAGAATTTATGACTACCATAACTTATATATATTGTAAATTTGATTAAAAGTTTAATTTCTTCCAAATATCGAGGTCTCAGATCTCAGATCTCAATGTTTTGGAATGTTATATTAAGCGCTTTGCTTCCATTGCGTGCTCGGTCTATGAAAGATTATCGATTAATCGGTCACCCAAATAATTGGATTAAGCGGCTGATTACTCGAGCGATTAATCACAAATTAATCTATAGAACACTATTTTGGATAGAAGGGGAACTAAGGACCATGGTTACACGGAAAGTTAAACCTTTAGAAGGGATCGGGAACAAGGTACATAGAGGGTCCTTGTACACAGTACACTAGGGGTATACTTCTTTGGAACCAAATGTGTTTATTCGGATCATGGAACTTTTTAGGAAATAAATATGTAATATAATAGATATTGTATATTCAAGATTCAAAGTTGATTGAGTACATAATATATGGACATTTAAAAGTCAAATTTGGATCAAATTGGGCAATACATAGATTTGCATGTTTCAAAGGCGTTACATATTCTAGAAAATGTGCTAAACCTTAATTGATATGAATTCTTGACTATAGTCGATGAAACTAATGCTTTATAATCTTATGATTGTGTAGAAAATTAAATAAGTTTATTTATTTTCTTGAGGGATAAGCTTCTAGCTTGCTATTTTGTCTTTAATCATTTTTGTAAACTCTATATATTGTAAAGTCTAAGCCATAATGAAATATCACTTATAGCAATGTAGTTATTGTTTTCTACATAGTATTAGAGCAGGGGTCGAGTCTTGACTCTTGATTCTTTACTATTCACCTCTATTAATCTTAGCCATCAATTTTCTAAAAAACCCTAAAATTTCCCCATATCCTTCCTCAACCTCTAAAGCTACCCCTATTATCACCCATCTCCTTCTTAAACCCACATTCAATATCCCAACTGTCCCTCTCTTGGAGAAAATAACAACAAGAGCTCTTCTTTCCTACTTCTCCTCCTTCTCCAACTCCTCAACTCTACTACAACTCAAACCCTAATTTACTCTTCTTCTACGGTTCTAATCTCGGACCTCGCCGATGAAGCTTGAGACGACCTTGACGACTATGTCTTCTCCTTTCGAGGCAAGGTCATGCAATTTACTGTTCCTTTTAGTCGTCCTATCAAATCTCTAAATCTCATGGAAATCTTTGGATCTCGCGGAGACCTCTGAATCGACAAGTTCCTTTTATGTCTTCACTAACGACCTCCGTTAGACTCGCTCGACGAGCCTCCTTCTGTCTTCACTAGAATCCTCTTATAGACTCGCTGACGACTTTCCATACTCTCTGGCTCGACGAGATCCTCTCCCTTTGGACTCATCGACGACTCTACTGACTCATCTCTTCTTCTCAAGCGTCAAATAGTATCCACTGCTCTTGCAACCTCAATGATCTGAGAGCTCGGTAGTTGACATTCACTCCTCGACAACGACATTTTTGTTTCATTTGCGAGTTCTGTTCTGTTCACAATATTTCGACCAAGACGGTTGGTAGACACAATGTCCATCTTTGTTTTTTGTTTCGTAGACGGTCAAGAATTGTTTGGGGGAGGGGGCACACTGCTCTCTACGGACATATTATCTATTTTTGCTCGTGTACTTCGTCGATTCGTTTTACTTCATTGTGCATCGAGATTCTCCTTCGATGATCTCTCAATCGAGATCCAAATATCATGCGACTATTCTTCTTCTCCACCTCAGGTATCACTAAGTGCTCCTTTGGTAGCACTCAAATTGAGGGATAATGAAGTCAGTGATTTCTCTTCATTCTCCTTCAGATCATAGATCACAAAATCTCCTCCCACTCGAGCAGTCACAGATATCTCCCTTGTTCTGTCCTGCAAGAAGCACAACCATTATACCATGTCCTGTCATGTGCCTCTGAATCAGCCTATACGCTATATCTGACATTCCTTTCTTTGGCCAACAATTTTCCTTTCTTTATTATTTATTATTATTATTTTCTTTGTATGATGTCAAAACAAATTTTCTTGGTCGAGCGCCTTCATGCGCTGGCTCTTATGGAGGGCCCTCGCCCTAGCAACTCTCTTGGTTGAACATATGCATTTGTTGGCTCTTGTTGAGGGCCCTTGTGCTTCAACAACTTTTTTGTCGAGCGTTTTCATACGTCGACTCTTGCCGAGCACTCATGCAGACAACTCTCTTCGTCATGCGTATTCATGTGTTGACTTTATCGATCACACTCATGCCGACAACTCTCTTGGTTGTGCGTCTTTATGCGCCGAAGGCCTTTGCGTCCGATAACTCTTTTAGTCCAGCATCTTCACGTGCCAGCTTTTGTTGAGCACACTCATAAGTCGACAACTCTCTCTCTCTCTCTCTCTCTCTCTCTCGTGTCCTAGATGGACTCAAAACTCACTTTTGTTGCTACGACGGTGACACTCTTTTTCTCAAATGTTTCTTCGCATTCTCTCCAAGCCGGACATGTTTTACATGTTAGGTTTACGTAGTTTTTTGAAGGCCAATCTTACTAGCTAGCTATTTATTTTTATCACTTTTGTAAGCTTCATATATTGTAAGTCCTAGAACCATAATGAAATATCATATTTAGTAGCAATGTTGTCTTATATTTTCGACATATTCTTATCATAGGTCATTTCGATTCTTAAGTTGAAAGGCTAAGTTTATAATGTTATATGAACATTTCTCGGTTATATGATTTTTCCATTAATCAAGCTCGTAGAGACATTTTAGAGTGGTTGTTCTTTGTGTACTATACTTTGATTCATATAAATTTATATAAATAATAATTGTGGTATAGATAGTGCAGTTGATTACAATTATTTAGTTAAAATTTTATGTTCTGGCCATGAATCAGTATCAACGATCTAAGTAAGCATGGATAGTTCATAACTCGTAGGGGTGAGCATTCGGTTTATTCGGTTTAAACCGAACCGAATAACCAAAAATCGAATTGGACCGAAACCGAATAAGCAAAACCGAAACCGAACCGAATTGGCCCAAAACCGAATCAAACCGAACCGAATTAAATCGGTTCGGTTTTCGGTTTATTCGGTTTATTCATATTTTTTTGATTTTTTTGAGCTTTTTTTTGTTAATATATATAGTAACTAAATATACATAGACATATTTAGTATACACCTATATATATTTAGTATGTACCTACATATATTAATACTTATATATATAGTACACACACACACACACACACACACACACACACACATATATATATATATATATATATATATATATTAAATTTTCTTATTCGGTTTTCGGTTTTGGACCGAAACCGAATAATGCTCACCCCTAATAACTCGTAGCAGTGTCCTTATCTCTTCATGTAGGATACATATTAGACAGACAAACGCTCCGCTAGAACTTTAAAAAATTTGGTGTTGTGTCCAAGGTTCGTAGTATCAACCAATACTGATATGTATCGGCCATATTGTGTTGTTTTGGGCATGTTTGATATGATACTCACTGATATCAATATCGATCGATACCAAAATTTTCACTCTCTTTCCCGGTCGATGTAGCAAGTTATTCAAAAAAAAGAGAAGTATGGAGGGAAATGTCGAGACAACTACTCGATCGTGCCGAAGATGAGCATTCTATAATATATCAATATTACCGACACAATATAACCATTACCATTTGTCGAAGTTGTATACTATAAATTGATAATGTTCAATACATCTTAATATTATTCCATTCAAAATTGTATATAAAGGTATTTTTAAAAGTAAGTAAATAAACAATAATATCTATTGCTAGTGAATAATTCAACTTATATAAAGGTATTTTTTAAAAGTAAGTAAATGAGCAGTAATATCTATTGCTGGTGAATAATTCAACTTATTCAATAACCTTGAATATTATTATATTCAAAACTAACAATTAATACATAAGATTATACCTAAATGTATCAAATATTTTACTAGTTTTTAAAATAATTTATTATTATCTTTTCGGCTCCCTGAAACCAAGAATGATGAATCTTCGATAAACCGCCGAAACTACTAAAACAAATGATATCGATACTCATAAGAAGCATCCGTAACCGATTTCGATACCGATAATGCGAACTTTGTTTGTGTCCCTATTGTGTTATATTCATGTCTATGCAACACATAGGTAGCGACTTGTGACATATTGGTGCATGTGCATCATAGGTAGTGAGTTCATCATTATCCGAGCTTTTTTCCACCAGAATGCGGTCGACTACGTAGAAAGTGTCATGTCCCGATCATGCAGGATCGTTCGTTCTCGCTTGGACGTAATGTCGTGCAAGCCTAAGTTGTGCTTGCACAAGGCCAAGACCTGTACAATGACAAAATAGACATAGTAGACAATAATGCAGCGGCACAATAATGTAGAAATTGAAGCATCAGACATATTTCAGAGTACATTTTGTACATAAGGATAACAAAAACAAATTTTCTTAATTGATATCTTTTGAACTGATTACGAAACTCTTATTGTCTCTCTGATACATGCCGTACTTGGCTTACAATCTCTCATGAACTATACAGATTACAATGATCCCGTTTCATACATTATATTTATTTATATAAAAACCATCTCTTTTGCATATTCTTCTTTTATTTTCGGCTCCCAAGGATGAGGCTCTGGCTATTGCTTCGGACTTTCCATTTCGATGTATCTTGCACATGCGGACAAACTGGTGGTGGGTCAGTACATTAACGTACTGGTGAAAGAACAAATGTTTCATCGTCTGAAACGATCACTAAGTAATTTAGTGAGAAAACATTTATGTGATAATGATCTTGCTACTTTTACCTATGTTCATTTCATGCAGAACATAATCAGATTACTTCTTTTGAAAACCATTTCGAAAATCGCATTACATTTCCATATTTCTATCGGGCAGAACTATAGGGGTCAATTCCATGCATTGACAACGATTCTTTCTTGATGTGCGCAGCGTGTCTCATGAGCCATAACATTTCATTAGAGACACTGTTCTAAAAGGCAGTCCGCCCGATGCCCGCCTAGGCACCTGCCTAGACCCCCTGATGTTTGACTGTGCATGTTTTGGAGTTTTATGAATTTTTTCTGCAATTTTTAGTAGATTTTTTGGATTTTTTTTTTAATATATTTATGAACCGTCTACATCTAGGCGGCCGTCTAGATGACCGCTTAGGCGGGTTAGGCGCTAGGCGACGAGTGCCCGCTCGAGTAGCGCCTAGCGCTTTTCACAATCTTGATTAGGGACCATAGCAGAAACATATGATGCATTGCTCATTCTTTCTCTAGGTAACAATTAGCAGCATATCAGTACTTCAGTTCTATATCTATTATCAAGACAGTACTTTTACGTGAACATATTTCATGGGAGCAGTTCATATAAGGAAACATAAAAACCATAAATAAACATCACCATTCTGTGATTCTTAACCAAAGCCGTCGATCCATCCCTGCACGAGACAAGGAGTGTGTACATATTCTCTGTCCGTCTCTGCATTGTTAGCTTACAAAATCTCTACATATGCATACACCACCAAATTAGCAGCTGTGGCTCAAGGTTCAGCTCTACACTAATACATGCACATACCAGCAGTTGTGACTCTCGGTTCAGCTCTGCACTGATATACACATGTATTAGCAGCTGCAGTTCAGGGTTCAACTCTTCACTAACTGGCATCCTATCTACATGATGGTCAATGGGTCCATTCCCATGATTACCCGTTCTGACTCTTTGGTTCATCTCGTCGCTAATAGACACAACACCCCCTAACTGCGAGGTCTAGCATTCACCTCAGGGGTGTTATTACAATCTCTCCTAGGCCGATCGATTCCCAGTATATTAGAAACCGTCGAGAGACTATTACCTTGCGTACAAGTTATCCGAGACCAATGCACGAATGCAACTCTATCATATAAATCTCTATGACGTAACAATATTGACAAGCAAACATTCCATCATATCTTTTCTTTTCATTCATTGAAACAAGAGTCATCACTCTGCTCTTCTCTTTTCATTTATCTCAGAGTCGTAGCTTCTACATAACACATTTATTTCTTTTCTATTGCAACATGTACAAGTCCTCTGTACATGTCTAACATTCAGAACATATTTTAAGGGACATGCAATCGATCATCTTTTGTAACATGATAACAGTTTTGTACAGATTATGCATATCAATCTACCTTTGACAGTAAACGAATTCGGAACATGTAAACGTTTACTATGTCTCTTCTTATTAAGTATGACAAGGTTCTTTGAATCAGGACAACATTCTAACTTTAGCACGACAACATCTTATCTTGTCTTAGCATACCATTGGTTTGTCCATTACACAACATACAAATTCTCTATTAAAGTATACTGGGTCATCATACTAGTATTCTCAATGATTACGAACTTGTTATTACCAATAAGCATTTATTCAAAATCATGGATTCTTTATTAGGCAAAGAATCAGAAAATGAAGTCCTTGTCCATTCACCCAGATCAATCGTCTTCTGTTCCAAAGCCAGCAATCCGATTTCTCTGTTCATCTAGTGCCTTTGCGGAGTGGGGCACTACAGAAAGCTCTATAAAAGAATCAGCAGTGCCTTTATGACAACCTGATGTTGACCCTCCATGCTTCTATGCAAAATCTTAGCCAAGGTATCTATGAGCATGAGTGAACATGCCATAAAATCTAGATGCCAATTAGGGGTAAGTAGACATACTTTTTTCTGTGGAGTTTAAGCTCATGCAGCCAAGGAACACCCTTCAAGCTCCCCTAAACTATAAAAAGTTTCCCCAGACTATAAAAATTTTAGACGAGAAGGTAAGATGATATAATGCTATAGGAATTGGATTGATCTCTATGGCACATGAAGCCAAAGAGTGAAAGAAATGGTATTCCCATGCATCATAGGCCGAAATGTTTGAAAAAATTCATAATTAAGTGAAGAACTCTAGGTTTCATGTAGGATTCAAAATGGCGATTGATGCATAATGCGTAATTTCTTTCTCTGTCTCTGGTTTTGCATTTTTAGATGGATTATCTTGTAATATTAGCTGAGCTTTGGTAAACTTTCCATTTCACTTCCGTAACTTTATTTCACAGCTGAGGGGAAGAGTGGGCGTGGGTACGAGAATCCCAGCCCGGGCAAATTATAAATGGGAATGGGGGAGTCTTGGTAAGCCAAGGACAAAGAAGGTCATTAATGACTGGCCTTATCTAAAAAAAAACTTTATTCCACAGCTGATTAACTTGCCTTGTATCAAAGTAGTGGCTAATATATATCGGCTGTTGCGGAATATGGAGGAATAATGCACCGTTCAAAAACTAGAGGGTTTTCCGTTAAAATTTCTTCATTATAGATAGGAAAACTGATTCCTGATCCTTGGAAGGTTTAACATTTATATACTTTTGCATAATGCCTTCTGTTTAACATAATGGCATCTGAACCAGTTACTGGATGCTATGATTTTTTTTTCTTACTTTGGCAATTTTTTGGAGCTAGAATGGCAAGGCCAGATCAAATCCAAAATCTTTTGAATAAAGAAATTTAAAGTAGTCACAACTTACAACCTTTGCACACTTTTTTTTTTCATAGATGCTGAAGTGCGAGAAATATTTATGTATGTTTATTAGTTTTCTGTAATGATCTGAATGAGATAATACTGCTGCAATGTGTGCCCTTTTTCTTATTTACATCTTCAGGGCAAAATGCCCTTGTTAATTGTTATTTTGCTTTTCTTCTTTGCTTCAGCATTTTGTTTTGGAAGAGGGCATGCTGGAGGTTGACTGCCCTTGTGTGACTCCGGAGGTCGTCCTCAAGGCGTCAGGTCACGTGGAAAAGTTTACTGATCTTATGGTCAAGGACGAAAAAACAGGAACTTGCTATAGGGCAGATCACCTATTGAAAGACTTCTGCAAAGAGAAGCTTGAGAAGGACCTTACTTTACCACCTGAAAAGGTTGCCGAGCTGAAGCATGTTATTGCAGTATTGGATGATCTATCACCTGATGAATTGGGTGCGAAGATCAAGGAATATGAGATCACTGCACCTGATACCAAAAACTCTCTGTCGGATCCTTACCCCTTTAATCTAATGTTCCACACCTCAATTGGTCCGTCGGGTTTGCTTCCAGGGTGAGGCTAATTTTCATCTGATATATGGCTGTAAGCATGTTTTGTGTTTAATTGGCTATTTATCTATTACTTGTCTGATAGATACATGAGACCTGAGACGGCACAAGGCATCTTTGTGAATTTTAAGGACTTGTATTATTACAATGGGAACAAGCTTCCATTTGCAGCGGCTCAGATTGGTCAAGCATTTAGGAATGAGGTTTGATATCCTCTCCATTTCCCCTTGGTCACAATGAAATTTCTGTAGCTAGGTGTGAAAATAATTGAATTATGATCTTCGTGTTGTAGTTTGTTGTCTATACTGCATCACCTCTCTTATTTACTTAAATATAAGTGTCAACTGTGTATATCCTGTATATTTATTTTGATTTTTTGTGAGAGCACATAATATCACAATGATAGTGCAGTAGTCTTTCTATTGAATGCTTCTTCTGTGCACAATAAGTGGACCATAAGTAAGCATGCTTAGTATGACAATATTACAGGATTAGCTGATAAATGCAATTTGGGAACTGTCTTGGTGTTGGCTGGCTGGTTCTGTCGGATGTTGGTCTGTTTTCCATGAAAATTATTTCATATAATTAGGATGCATCTTTCTTCCTAAATTATTGTGTGAAAAAATTATTGTATGCTATTCTGTTTTTCTAAATCCACTACAGCATGACATCGACTGTGTAAATTAGGATGTAAAACCTTCTAAAGTAGGGAAAGCTGTGACTATTACATGACATTAGAAACTCTCTTACATACGTCAATTGGTAGGTAGAATAAGGGCTGTTATTTATTTTATTTGTAACCCCCTAGGTTGCCAACTCGCGATACGTATCGTACCGTGTATCAATTTGCTTGTGTATTGTATGATACAGTAGCTCTAGGAGGTTAGGTTTAATACTTCTAAATCCATATAAGAACATGATTTAATATACTTTTCTCATCTATTTTTTTATTTGTTTGAACTTTACATGTCTATATCCAGATTCTTAAGTATACATTACATGACTTGAGTGGGGGAAAAAGATACTATTTATCAACCTATATAGATTGTATCGGATCAACCGACGATACGTAAGGAAATGGTAGTATATCATATAATATCATAAGATACGTGTAAAATCCATTTTCTAAAAAAAAGAAAAAGAAAGAAGGAGCAAAGCCCAACCCAACCCCTAACTCTTTCACTCACCTGACCCCCTCACCCACGTTCCCATCTCTCCCTTTCCCTCATTCGCCCTAAAATTCCTCATCACCACCAACAACCCCTTAATTTCCTCTCCATTAAACCACCACCTCCACCCTCACTATTTCCTTCACAAGGGAAAACAACTCACATCTCAGCATCACTCTTCTCCTCTTCCCTCCCCCTACCAGCCGGACCTCAGCATCCCCCGCGGCCAACCCCGCAGGCCCGACCTCCGCGGCACTCCTCCCTTCAGCCGCCCTCCGGCCGACCCCCCCTCGTGGCCAGCCCTCGCCGGCGCACCCCGCACCCGACCTTTGGCCAGCGCCCCTTCGCGGCCGCCGACTCCTGTCCGCACACCCAGCTGCCTCCGCATGTCCTAGCTGCCGACCTCCGACGACCACGCCTCCGCCTCCCCACAGCCCGCACGCGCACCCGCGACGAACCCAGTAGGACGCGGTCGCCCGCGGCCGATCTCCTCTGTCCCGCGATTTGCAGTCAGTCCCGCGATCGCCCTGACCCGAGACCCCTGGACGCTTCCGTTGTTCCGAACGCCGTGCTGCTGTCGTGACCGCGACGCGCTTCGAGACTCCCCGAGTGGGTGACGACGCCGCGATCCGAGTCCGAGGCCACCCTTCGGATTTCGACATCAACTTTCGGTATAATTCCTAACAGAGTAGTTCGTCCCTCCCCGTAGTAGTCTGTGATGACACGGTCTCGATCCCTCTACGGGACTCGAGCAATTGTTTGCGTTGCTTGTGTAGATACTCGGGACGATTCTCGGATTGTCAGTCCAATTTCGGACTTCGACATTTTATTCATGCTGTTAGTTTGTCGTTATGGACCAGTATATGAATGTGGCTGTCAGTTGTTTTGTTAAACTCAAAATTTAGAATATGTTCAGTTAGTTTTAAAAATTGATTTTTGGTTAAGAAAATAGTTGTTTTTATTTTTTTTAGTTTGATTATTTTGTCAAAAATGTATTTTCAATTTTGTGAACCATTTATTATATTTTTATATCTAAAATTTGTATTGTTAACTTAAAATATATTCTTAGTATTTTGGGACCCCTTTTTATGTATATTCGTATGAATATTATTACTATTTCTTGGAAAACTTGGTTATTACAAAAATATACTTTAATATAGAAAATAGTATTTTTAGGCCAAAATCTATATATGTATTTTTGGGTAAAAAAGGTTATTTTCGTAAATTAACCATTATTTGGATTAATAAAATTTATGATATTAAAAACTAGATATTTTAACGGCTTTTCTAATACAAATCGTAAGCTTTACAAAAATAAGATTTTCATATTTTAAAATGGTTAAAAATGTATTTTCTAAGAAAAATTGTTTTACTAATATTTGATCGGTAATTAATTTCTAATTAGAAAAAAAATATTAGTTTGGAAAATCTAAATTCCTTAAAATTATCAATCTCTAAAAATACGATTTAAAATTATTTTCTTAATATTTGTTATTATGGCAAAACATATATTTTATTCAAAAACGACTATTTTGTCAATTATTATTTTTGTAATAAAATCTACTTTTATATATATAATTATTCTCCAATTAGGTTTTCTAACCTACTATACTTAGTCTCTAGTGTTGTTTTTAGAAATATGCGTAGTTCTAGTTACTAAAATCTGGTACTACGATCTTGTAGGTTCTGTTCCCTAAAACCTTAGCAGTTACCACTTGTTGCTGTCCACGTCGAGGAACAGTCTGAGACAAGTTTCATATCTATTCCATGTCTGTGTTTTTATTTTAATAATTAAATGTATGCATCAGTTGATTTCATCTAGTATAGTGACACTGATTCACCGTGGATCTCTCTCGGACTCCACATCGATTGACGGATTGCTGGATTGACTTATTGACTAATTGACTCTTTGTCTCGGGGATTGCTTGGGGGAGTAGTATAACGTCTGTGGCCAAAGCCAAAATCTCGCTTGTTTCTCGCTTCGCGCTAACCCCTACCACACAGGGGGTTGAGCCATACCGTATATTATTCGTTTTGGCCGAAACGTTAGTATACATATTGCCTCTATCCCAGCCGGTCACAAGCCCTGTTATATACTCAAAACCACTAGCTTAGCATTGCATCATAATTGACATTGATACCATCTTGCTCGTTGTCTTTTACTATTAAATACAAAAAAATATATTGTTTCTTAAACTGTCTCGCATTTTCATTTATTGTTAATTTAGAAATGCTAGATGTGGATGAAATATGTTCTTGTTCACTCCTGACTGGAGACCCAACATTTTTAGGTGATTGCGACGAAGAGGAGCTACCTTACTGTACCTTCTACGGGCCTGACTTGGGTCCCGCAAATCCAGCTGAACCAGGAACCCCAGAACCATAGATGTTGGCTTAGTTCTTTCCTTTCCTTTGCTTATCAGAACACATGTAATAACTGAATATTGAGATGATTGTTATTTCATTTTTCTCAGACCATTTCCAGTTAAATAAAATTATTTTATTTTCGTTAGATATTTTTGCCTGTTGTGTTTCACTGCTTGATACAGCTTACTGCCGCCGTCTCACAACGGTGCAGGCTGGGCATGATCCGACTGGACCCATGATATTGGGATCGGATCGTGACATGTTTTTAGTGGTTCCCATACAGGTCCAGTTCTGTAAATTGGTCTAGTCCACTTAGTCTAGACCAGCATGCAGTTCTGTAACTTGACCTAGGTTTAGATGAGACTTTAGGAAAACAGACTCTAGAAACAACTAGAATACCTTAGATTATATTCACCTTGTTACAACATAGGGCCGAAATTATCTATCTATGATATCTATTTTTGCTTGCTTATAGTTTCGTATGTTACCTTGCTTATGTTTGTACATAAACCTTTCAGATAATGACTAATATTCCAAAACTATTCCCTTGTTGGCTTTGCTAAACTATTTCAACTTGACTTCCTTGAATCAATAAGACTTACTTTTTAACCCAACTTACCCAGCAAATTCTCAAACTTTCCTTGGATAAGAAATTTTTTTTTTTCAAAATAATTTTGGTAAATGTCAGTATCCTCTGAGTGATTTGTCGGAAATATTCTCATTGGCTTCTTCAACTCAACTCGAAGCTTTGATGCTTCTATCTTATCTTGTGTCCAACTCAATTAGTCATAATCAAGTTTGATCAATTTCATGACTTCAAACCAATCTCTTAAATCTCAAGAGCTACTGGAACACATATTTATCCTGATAAATTTCCTTGATTCCAGAAGAACATACATCTACATCTCTTTCTATCATGATTAGAACTTTAGAACTCGTTTGAATTTTTCGGAAGCTCCTTTGAGATTCTCATGGACAAAGTTGAGAAAATATTCAGTGACCTAATATGGCTTCGCACATTTGCGTTGAAGTCATTTGTCTGAATTATGGAAACTGCAAGTTTATTGCAGCTAGTTGCGCACTGGCGAGACATAAACTCTAAGCTGAAGTGATATCAGGTGTTTATAGGTTTTCAGATATTATTGAGACTTTGTCCTAAATGCATCAGGTTTGTCCCTATGTTGTTCAGCCATGAAATGGATAAAGTTGATAGATTACTCAGTAACCTATTATTTTTCAAGTTATGGAGCCAAAATTTACTGCAGTCAGGAGCACTCTGGCGAGGCATGAATTTGAGGCAAAGTGACTTCAGATATATGTGGTTTTCGAATATTATTAAGACTATATCCATACCATGGTTGTCTTTCAAGCACCCTCAAATTATTTTGACTTTTGCCCGATTAGAGGATTTGCATTTCTAGCGGTTGTCTCCATTTTCATAAATCTCCTATCACAACCAGAAAGAAAAGATTTCCTATAAAGTTCTACTTGATTTTCCTAGAACTTATTATGACCATGTCAATATCTATTGGCTCAATCTCTTTCAAGGTCCAATTTTAGTGTGTTGCATATATTTTGTGGATAGTTATTATATTTTGTAGCTATATATATATATATATATATATATATATATATATATATATATATATATAGTTAGTTGATAGTTATATGTAGAAAAAATCTAGATAGTTACCTAGCGACCTTATTATATTATTTCGGTAAGAGTACCCTTAGAGGATCGATATTTTTGTCAATGAGATTAGATCGCTAAGGGTTGAATGACAAGGCACATTGTAAGCAAGTTAGTCTAGAGAGAATTATAAATTGTGGTTCATTTAGGATAGAATCATTACTAGTGCTTGGGTATTGGATTTGAACAAATGGATATAATTGACAATTTTGAATTTATGATTAAAGGAAGAGTTATGGAAGATAGATGAAAATATAGGTAGAGTTAGCAAGGAAAGTCTAGGATTTGGTAAGGTTTTCCCAAAGATGAAGTGAATTTGGATAATATATATAAACATGAGAATATGATGATCAAGTAAATGAACACTTGACGAGGATCAACTTTTATGATCAGACGACTACTGTACTCAGAAGGGACGGCTATAACTAAGGAATATCACGAGCAATGAAATGATAGTGAATAAGCAGTGAGGAATTGAGATAAGACCATTGGCATGTAACTTTGGAAAGGGACAATTGGGTTTAAATTTTTTACCAAACATTGGAGACTCATATTAGTTATGGTAAGAATGATTGAGATTTTGTGATATTTTGCTAATGTGTTTGGATGAGAACGATTGTTAGGTGCATGGTTAAAGATTAAAATTTGATTAGTGATTATAATTTGGTCAATTGATTTCAAGAATTGAAAATTCTCGAATATAGATCATGGATCAACTTTCTAAGGATTTATTCTGACAAGTGAGGATTGTGACTTTGATATAGTCAGTTTTGGAAGAATGATTGACAATAAAAAATTGATGTCTGTAAAATAATTTTATTGAGAGAAATACTTGAAATTTGAAATACATTTGGTATACGAGTTACAACGACAGATGAAAATTTGATTTAGATGGTTTATGATTTCAAATAGAATTAGTTTTAATACCTTGGCAGTCGCCTTAGTTTTCTGTAGATACTGGGAGTTAAGCTAGTTTAGCGAGTTAGAGATAGGTTTTTGTATTGGTATTAATAATATGGTTATCTTGTATGTCAGTTTTTCTGCATATCCTTTCTGCTGACCGTTGAAACAATGATATAATATTCTTTCCATCTCCTTTGATCATCACTCAGTACTCAATAGAAATATCTTATCCGATTACATTCCTATCATAGTTATATTATGCTAATCACCTTGCCATCCTACTATCATATAACTTGTTGATTTTCCCTGAGTCACAAACCCTTATACCCCGTTCCAATTTGATTTGAAATTTTTAGTCACTCATCTCAGAAGATTCCACTACTTTCTGCCTTCTCAATAAACTGTTGACGTTCGTTTCTTTCTTGCCTTTTCTGTTTCATGAGACCTCATTTGATTTTTCTCTATTTTATGATCATTTGATCATATTTTAATCGTACATAGATTTTACTCTTGCCTAAAATGATGTTGATCACAACAATATTTCAACTCTGTCTCATATTATATCTAGATAATTCTGATCGTGCCTATATTTTATCATTACACCTATTGATTATGCCTAGAATTCGATCGTGCCTGATGATTTAAATCTGGAACGATTTATAGCAGGGATTTATAGAGTACATGAGTTATGGGATGAAGATGAGATAAATATGAACACTGGTGATTTGAATCAAGGGATAATTAATGATGTGAATACCAAGCAAATTGATATTGTAGATTAGAGATTGTTAAATGATAAGCATGGAGATGCACTATAGGAAGATGCATGATGAATCAGAAGATATATAAAGGACGACCGAAATAAGAAAATTTGGACTTAAGGTGTAACTAATTAAGGATGACAATCGTATGAATTGAAGGGTGCAAAAGATTATAAATCAGAAACCAGAGATAGAAGGATTGTAAATAATACAAGGTTGGGAGATGTAATAAGATATATTATTAACAGAGAAAAGTTTGGTCAAATGATATAGTGAAATCAAGATGAAGGATTCGAGTTTAAACATGATAATTGAATTTTATTGAAAATTCGGGATCAAATAGGTAAATGAGGATTTGGAATCAAGATATATACATGTTGGTGGAAATAGACGTCTAAATAAATTACAGAGTGATCACATATCAGTAAGGAATGATAATTTTTTACTAATCATGACAAATTGGAGTATAGCATGGTGTTGGATTTTAAATGTGATATTGGGTTACTGAGGCATGATATTAGAGTATTAAGACAAGACGAAGTGTACCAAATTATAATATTTTGGTCAAGAACGAATGAGATGTATAAGAACGTGATTGGAACACATGTAGTGGTATGACATAGAGTTAAATTTTGGATATATATTAGCAAGCTGAAGGAAGTACAAGATATATTGCGGAAAATATTATATGTGTAGTAAGAAAAGGTGGGAAGCCAAATTTTCTAAGGTTATGACAGTGATTGACAATTCATGGATGAAAGCAGAAATCCATAATTGGGGATAGTGACTGTGTTTCGAAGGAAGGAAGTGTGTTATTAGAGAATAGTGGATATAATGATGAAGATATTGCAATACATAAAATTGCTAGAGGACAGTTAGCCTAGTTAGGCATAAGGCTGTTGAGGAAGAATATCCTGACTGGTTTGAGGCATGATTGTACCCCGACCCTTATCCTTGAAATTTCGAGGACGAAATTTTCTAAGGAGGGAAGATTGTAAAACCCATTTTCTAAAAAAAAAGAAAGAAGAAGGAGCAAAGCCCAACCCAACCCCTAACTCTTTCACTCACCTGACCCCCTCACCCACGTTCCCATCTCTCCCTTTCCCTCATTCTCTCCCTAAAATTTCTCATCACCACCAACAACCCCTTAATTTCCTCTCCTTCATTAAACCACCACCTCCACCCTCACTATTTCCTTCACAAGGGAAAACAACTCACACCTCACCATCACTCTTCTCCTCTTCCTTCCCCCCACCAACCGGACCTCAGCATCCCCGCGGCCGACCCCGCAGGCCCGACCTCCGCGGCACTCCTCCCTTCAGCCGCCCTCCGGCCGACCCCCTCCTCGCGGCCAGCCCTCGGCGGCGCACCCCGCACCCGACCTTTGGCCAGCGCCCCTCTGCGGCCGTCGACTCCTGTCCGCACGCCCAGCTGCCTCCGCATGTCCTAGCTGTCGACCTCCGACGACCACGCCTTCGCCTCCCCGTAGCCCGAACGCGCACCTGCGACGAACCCGCGGCCGCCCGCGGCCGATCTCCTCTGTCCCGCGATTCGCAGTCAGTCCCGCGATCGCCCTGACCCGAGGCCCCTGGACGCTTCCGTTGTTCCGAACGCCGTGCTGCTGTCGTGACCGCGACGCGCTCCGAGACTCCCTATGTGGGTGACGACGCCGCGATCCGAGTCCGAGGCCACCCTTCAGATTCCGACATCAACTTTCGGTATGATTCCTAACAGAGTAGTTCGTCCCTCCCCGTAGTAGTCTGTGATGACACGGTCTCGATCCCTCTACGGGACTCGATCAATTGTTTGCGTTGCTTGTGTAGATACTCGGGACGATTCTCGGATTGTCAGTCCAATTTCGGACTTCGACATTTTATTCATGCTGTTAGTTTGTCGTTTTGGACCAGTATATGAATGCGGTTGTCAGTTGTTTTGTTAAACTCAAAATTTAGAATATGTTCAGTTAGTTTTAAAAATTGATTTTTGGTTAAGAAAATAGTTGTTTGTATTTTTTTTAGTTTGATTATTTTGTCAAAAATGTATTTTCAATTTTGTGAACCATTTATTATATTTTTATATCTAAAATTTGTATTGTTAACTTAAAATATATTCTTAGTATTTTGGGACCCCTTTTTATGTATATTCGTATGAATATTATTACTATTTCTTGGAAAACTTGGTTATTACAAAAATATACTTTAATATAGAAAATAGTGTTTTTAGGCCAATATATATATATATATATATATATATATATATATATATATATATATATATATATTTGGGTAAAAAAGGTTATTTTCGTAAATTAACCATTATTTGGATTAATAAATTTTATGATATTAAAAACTAGATATTTTAACGGCTTTTCTAATACAAATCGTAAGCTTTACAAAAATAAGATTTTCATATTTTAAAATGGTTAAAAATGTATTTTCTAAGAAAAATTGTTTTACTAATATTTGATCGGTAATTAATTTCTAATTAGAAAAAAAATATTAGTTTGGAAAATCTAAATTCCTTAAAATTATCAATCTCTAAAAATACGATTTAAAATTATTTTCTTAATATTTGTTATTACGACAAAACATATTTTATTCAAAAATGACTATTTTGTCAATTATTATTTTGTAATAAAATATACTTTTATATATATAATTATTCTCCAATTAGGTTTTCTAACCTACCAGACTTAGTCTCTAGTGTTGTTTTTAGAAATATGCGTAGTTCTAGTTACTAAAATCTGGTACTACGATCTTGTAGGTTCTGTTCCCTAAAACCTTAGCAATTACCACTTGTTGTTGTTCACGTCGAAGAACAGTCTGAGGCAAGTTTCATATCTATTCCATGTCTGTGTTTTTATTTTAATAATTAAATGTATGCATCAGTTGATTTCATCTAGTATGGTGACACTGATTCACCGTGGATCCCTCTCGGACTCCACATCGATTGCTGGATTGACTTATTGACTCATTGTCTCGGAAATTGCTTGGGGGAGTAGTATAACGTCTGTGACCAAATCCAAAATCTCGCTTGTTTCTCGCTTCGCGCTAACTCCTACCACACAAGGGGTTGAGCCGTACCGTATACTATTCGTTTCGGCCGAAACGTTAGTATACATATTACCTCTATTCCAGCCGGTCACAGGCCCTATTATATACTCAAAACCACTAGCTTAGCATTGCATCATAATTGACATTGATACCATCTTGCTCGTTGTCTTTTACTATTAAATACAAAAAAATATATTGTTTCTTAAACTGTCTCGCATTTTCATTTATTGTTAAAATGCTAGATGTGGATGAAATATGTTCTTGTTCACTCCTGACTGGAGATCCAACATTTTTAGGTGATTGCGACGAAGAAGAGCTACCTTACTGTACCTTCTACGGGCCTGACTTGGGTCCCACAGATCCAGCTGAACCAGGAACCCCAGAATCATAGATGTTGGCTTAGTTCTTTTCTTTCCTTTGCTTATCAGAACACATGTAATAAATGAATATTGAGATGGTTGTTATTTCATTTTTCTCAGACCATTTCCAGTTAAATAAAATTATTTTATTTTCGTTAGATATTTTTGCTTGTTGTGTTTTACTGCTTGATACAGCTTACTGCCGCCGTCTCACAACGGTACAGGCTGGGCATGATCCGACTGGATCCATTATATTGGGATCGGGTCGTGACAATACGCATTGTGTACCATAAGATGCTAACAACATAGGTAACCTCTTTGAAGCTTTTAAAGGAAGCTCTTTTGATATCTTGTGCATCCTCGAAGAGAATGGAGGAATATGTGGTTGGTGAATGCTGTAATGTAATACAGTTAGAGAAGCAACAATGCAGAATAATGTGAGCAAGCATCACAAAATAACTAGCTATTCAGAGTGAGGGAAGCAGCAGCAACAAGGTTGTCAAACTCGAGATACTACCAAGGATCGTTCGAAGGATGAACGATCGTAACTCGTGGGATCGTAACACAGGTCGCACGATCCCACCAGAAAGACAAAATTATATTTAATATATATTATATATTATTTATATAACATAAATAAGAAAAAGTAACATTAAAAATCAAAATAACCTTAATATAAAAATGTCATACATGAATCATAAGTCACAAACTCGTGGGATCGTAACACGGATCGTAAGATCCTACGCATTTCCTAGCCGCGCCGGCCGCGCCGGCCGATGACCGCGCCGGCCACCAATCTCTCTCGAAGCTCCGTTTAAAACGCGTAGGGTCGTACGATCCCACGATCTATCGCGCGAGTTTAACAACATTGAGCAGCAAAGGGCGACCCCCTATTGAGTTGTTTTAGATAAAATTGTATTTAGAAACTAAGATATTGAGGGTCTTTTTGGACATGTTTTCTGAAATTTTTTCCTGGAAACAATTTTTTGAAAGTAAGTTATAAAGTTATTTTCTGAGTATAGAAACTTTGAGTTTGCGTTTGGTTAACTTTCATCTGGAAAATGATTTTCTGAAGAAAAAATTTCACATCCTGTTTGGTAAAATTTTTAACGTATTGTGTCCAGTTTTTTGTGTCTAGCTCTCCGAAGTAATCCTCCAGAGACCTCTTTCTCGAAGTCGAGCTAGCCGCATCCACCTCGGAGTCGATGATTGGCACTCCAGAGTCCGCCGCACGTAGGTGAGGCGCCGTCGCGCGTAGGCCCACGTCCACCGCCGCGCATAGGGGAGCCGCCACCGTGCGCAGACCCACGTCCTCCCCAGAGTCGACGACCGGCTCTCCGGAGTCCGCCGCACGTAGGCGAGGCGCCGCCGCGCGTAGGCCCACGTCCACCGCCGCGCATAGGGGAGCCGCCGTCGTGCGCAGATCCACGTCCTCCCCAGAGTCGACGACCGACTCTCCGGAGTCCGCCGCACGTAGGCGAGGCGCCGCCGCGCGTAGGCCCATGTCCACCGCCGCACATAGGGGAGCTGCCGCCGTGCGCAGACCCACGTCCTCCCCGGAGTCGACGACCGGCTCTCTGGAGTTCGTCGCACGTAGGCGAGGCGTCGCCGCGCATAGGGGATCCGCCGCCGTACGCAGACCCACGTCCTCCCCGGAGTCGATGACCGGCTCTCCGGAGTCCGCCGCACGTAGGCGAAGCGCCGCTGCGCGTAGGCCCATGTCATCGCCGGAGAACTAGAGGAGAGCTGTAGGAAGAGGGAAGAGTTCATTGTAGATGGTGAAGATTTTGGAGTTGGGGACTGCCGAACACTATCATTGAAAATTTTTGAAAGTAGATTTTGGAGTTGGGGACTGCCAAACACTATCATTGAAATTTTTTGAGTTTAAACCCAAAACAATGAGCAATAATGGGTAACCAAACACACCCTTGTTTCCACTTTCCAATTATCCTCCTCCTCTTCACATCAGAATGAGGGTCGGATATGCAGCATAATAAAAACTCCATTAAGGCTTCGATGAAGTTTTATGACTAGCTTACGACTTGACGTCAACCCTCCATGTTGGTACCAAAATCCTAGCCATATGACTTCATAATGGGATTGGCTATGGAGCATCAGAAAGCTCCATAAAGGCTTTGATGAAGTTTTATGACCAACTGTTTGGCCTGACATCAACCATCTATTTTGGTGCCAAACTCCTAGCAAACGTAGCTACGAGAAGGAGAGGGTTATGCGATTGAACCTGTGGCCAATTGGCAGGTAGGCAACCTACGTTTTAGATATGCAATTTAAGCTTGTCTCATGCAACAAAGGAGCACCCTCCGAGCCCCCCCCAGGCTATAAGGAGTCTAGACAAGAAGTAAGATGATACAATTTTCTATAGGGATGTGCATTCATCTATATGGCACATTAAGCCAAAGAGGGAAAAGAATCACAATCCCATAGTTTCGTCTTATCGTGTTTTATATTTTATATTTTCGGTTAAATAAATTTATTAGTTTCTTATCGAAGGCATGTTCGCTTGATTTTCATTTGCCCATCTATATTTTAAGTTTCTAATAAATAGAGACAATAACTTTTGGATGATTGAAAACAAATATCATACTCGCAACTTTGTAAATTTAGTTTTCTTTAGGTTTGGCAGGCCTGACTCTTTGTTTTCTGCTATTAACTTTGTTATGGAGATGCAGCTTTTATAAAGTCCCTCATGGACTCCCAGGAAGGAATTTTTTGAACTAATATACTGGTGACTGGTCCAACATGTTAAGAAGACCTCAATGTGATCTTTCCTGTGCTATCAGAAGATAACTTTTTGGTTTTCCTGTATCAATGAATGCATGATCTTCGTGACCTTTTTTTGTCTGCTAACAAATTTGCTATGGAACTGTAGCATTTATAAAGTCCCTCTTTGGCACCCAGTAAGGTTTTCGTTTTAACTAATACTGGTGATTGATCCAACATGTTAATAATACCATGCGAGATCTCTTCAATGGTTACAGAATATGAAGTTTTTTTGTTCTCCTATATCAGCAAATGCATGTTCTCTTAAAAAAATAACTGTAGCAAATCTCTTCCAGGATTTTGAAAATCTTTACCCAATCATGAAGATTAAATTAGACCTCTCTGTTCTCTTAAAGTCCATTTCCTAACCTGAGTAATGTTATCTATCTTTATTCCGAGTGAGCTTTATATTGTCTCAAATAGTCCTCATCTTTTCCAACATATATTTTATTAATGTTTGGGGTATTTTTCCAAGTGGAATTTTGTTTTTAGGGTGATAAGTTTTTGAATTTACAGTTAATCAAGTTCTTACCATTACATGCTGTTTGATGTCGATAGTGTGCTTATCTGGCAGATTATATTGTATCATTTCCTTGTGGACTTACTTTTCTTACATGCTGACATACTTTCACCTATATTTGGCAGATATCCCCTCGTCAAGGTCTTCTAAGAGTTCGTGAGTTCACACTTGCAGAAATTGAACACTTTGTGGATCCTGATGACAAAGCTCATCCCAAGTTTGCTGATGTTGCTACCTCGGAGATCTGGATGTTCCCAAGAGAGGAGCAGCTATCAGGGAAATCAGCAAAGAAGATAGTTCTTGCTGAAGCTGTGTCACAGGTTGATTCACCAGGCAATTTTGCTTCTCCCTTTCTATTCTCTTGTTGTTGGCTTCGATTGTCAATTTTAGATTTAGGCTGTGTTTGATTGGGCTTTTTTTCCATGGAAAATATTTCCATCACAAATTTTCCACCAATTATAGTGTTTGATAGCTTATATTTTCCATGGAATTATTTTCCAAAAAACTATCATTTTCCATATTTTCATCTAAAATGGTGGAAAATGAAACTTGTACAACCCATAGGAAAATATCATTTTCCATGGAAAATAATTATTTTCCATGGAAAATAATGGCAATCAAACACCCAAATTAAGTTTTCCATGGAATTTTTTTTTTAAATTCCATGGAACTTTTTCCTAGGAAAATAATTCCATGGAATTAATTTCTTTTTCACATATTTTCCACCTTGCAATCAAACGCACCCTTAGTTATTTATATACAACTGACTTATGGTCTACTAAGTTGTTTTTAATTATGATAGGGAACTGTCAACAACGAAACACTTGGTTACTTCATTGGCAGAGTGTACCTTTTCTTGACACATCTTGGAATCGACAAGGATCGGCTGCGCTTCCGACAGCATCTGCCTAATGAAATGGCTCACTATGCTGCGGATTGTTGGGATGCAGAAATAGAGTGTTCGTATGGTTGGATAGAGTGCGTAGGGATTGCTGATAGGTCTGCTTATGATTTAAAGGCTCATTCGGTATGACTTCTGTTTTGATTTGTACGGTCTTCCAATTTTACACATTCTGTTCCGGCAGCTAACTTTGATATGTCTGTCTTAGTTGTTCATTATTCAGGGTGTTGGAATTATCTTTTATGATACTTCAAGTACCACTTGGTTTGCAAATTTGTAACTCTATAGTGTTTGTAAACAGGAAAAAAGTGGGGTTGCTCTTGTTGCTCACGAAAAGTTCACAGAACCTAGAGAGGTGGAGGTAAGTTTCTCTAAACACCCTTCCAATCACCTCTCTCCCTCCCTCTCACACTTGCATTCCTTAAATAGAAGGACTTCCACATTTGTACACACTACATAGTGCTTTTGTCAAATCCTATGACTTAATATTTTGTTTCTTCATTTCCGATGGGAAGTTATACCAACTTCTCTTCACCTATTTACTCTCAATAATTGTGATTTCAGGAGCTGGTTATAACCCCATCCAAAAAGGATCTTGGTATTGCATTTAAGAATAGCCAACAGATGGTGAGCCAAGCACTCCAGGTAAACAACATGGTCAATGCAAGCTAGCATTTCCAATCGACTTTGCTGCCACTTTCTTTCAACTTTATGACTTACCCATTCTTGACAGGCCATGAAAGAAGCCGAGGCCTTAGATATGAAAGCTGCTTTAGAATCGATAGGTGAGGTTGAATTCAAAGTCTGCACCCTTGACAAAACTGTCACTATAAAGAAGAATATGGTCTCAATTAATATCGTGAAAAAGAAGGAATACCAAAGGGTATTTACACCATCTGTGATTGAGCCATCTTTTGGCATTGGGCGGATAATTTACTGCCTGTTTGAGCATTGCTTCTACACAAGGCCAAGCAAGGATGGGGATGAGCAGTTGAATGTGTTTCGCTTTCCTCCAATTGTTGCTCCCATCAAGTGCACCGTCCTTCCATTGATCAAGAGTAAAGAATTTGATGATGTCGCGAAATTAATCTCAAAATCGTTAAGATCCACTGGGGTCTCTCATATTATAGATATTACAGGTATGGCTATTAATTTGGTAATATGGAAGTGTTGCACTCTTCAGTTTCTGGGTGGATCTAAAAAATGACCATACATTCTCCTGTACTAGTCCTGTACTCGGTCCACAGCTTATTGATGTATCCATGGCAGGCTATTCTTTATTCTCTCCTATTAGATATACAGTATTTATGTGGCCTACAAGCCAAATCTTTTTAGGGTTCAGGATGATCAATCTTTTGACAAGTACATTCACACAGTACCCTTGTTTGGACATGCCCTAAAACACAGTATCCTAGTTTGGTTTCCTTCTTTTTCTTTTTCTTGTTTTTGTTTTTGTTTTTCACTTAATTTGATTTTTATTGTTCATTATTTCCTTATTTTCTGTTTTATAGTAAAATCTAAACAGTATTTGCAAGTCTTGTTGCCCACAAATTTCACTCACAGGAGGTATAATTGCCACAACCAACTTAATGACCTTGCTCAATTCATTTGTTGTTGCAGAATTGCAACAGATTTAGGAGTTGTAACTGGAAAGTCTTCAGTGATGTATGCATAAGCTGTTTACACATGTAATATATCTTTAGCTGGAGAAACGTATGCATCATTATAATATCATTCCTTTTCACTCTTGGCTTAGTGTGTCGTAGAGATGAACACAATTTCCTGTAGCAAATTGTATCACCTTACCTCTTCGTCTAGACTCTTGTATTCTAAGGGAACTGAGAATGTGCTCCTTGGTTGCATTAGTTTTAATTGCATAGTCCAAATGTAGATACCCACCAATTGACCATCATTTATGGTATGACCCTCTTATACTCATAGTTAGCTTGGCTAGGAATTTGGCATCAACATAGGGTTGATGCCATATTGACAACCCATGATAGATTTTTTCTCATGGAATATCCTTGTGCTCCCTACCTGATGCCACTCCAGTGGAAGAAATGTGACAACATATAGTTTTAAACATTTTTGTCGTAAGATATGATTTTACCTTTCTGGTCTCTTTTGCTTCAGGTACATCGATAGGTAAAAGATATGCAAGGACGGATGAGATTGGTGTTCCCTTTGCTATTACTGTTGATTCCACCACAGCTGTGACAATTCGTGAGAGAGATAGCAAGAACCAAGTCCGTGTGAGCATCGATGAGGTTGCTTCAGTCATGAAAGAGGTTATAGACGGGCAAAGCACCTGGGCCAACGTAATGTTGAAATACCCATCCCATGCTTTGGCAACTGGTGATGCTGAGTGAAGGCTGTGGGATTTGGCTATTCATTTTTGGGATACAATTATAATTTTAGTGCTTAGCGCTTAGCATGCTCACTGTTCCAATTAGTACCAATCTTCGAAGACTGATTTCTCCTAGTCCTCGAAGACGTTTGATTTTGGTGATTGATTTTTCTAGAGTTAGAAAGGTGTTGAATACTCATATTATCAGATCTCAGTTCAAGAGCAGTCCATCCATAGTCTGCACCTGAACAAAGTGTGGGCCTTTGTAATATTCTTCTGTCAGTAATTGTTCAGCTTGTAACTGATGTCTGGTTAGAGTCAGGTTGATAGTAATATTTTTGATGAAGTGAATTTAGGAGTTTCAACAGTATCTTTTGTTCCTCCTAGTTAAAGAGCAGTGGTTGGTGGACATCTTTTCTTACAACTCTTGTAATCTGTGATTTAGTACTCATTATGTACTTTGTGATGATGTGATTTTGCAGAAATAATGTAATGTAGACCACCGAATCATAGTTACTTTGTTGGGGGACCATGAAGAGTACTACTGGTAATGCTATAGGTACTTAATGTTCAATGCAAAATTGAGACATAACTAGCTATATTTAGTGTTCTTGCATATACCAAATATTAAGTACTAATGATGCTTCAGTCACAAAAGCCTACACTTGGAACATGGACGGCAGCAGGGGGAGCACACCGACCGGACCGGCGTTGGCATTGCTCCGAGCGAGATGGCAGAGCTGGCGGAGCTTGGTCGGGACGTACCAGATGGAGAGGTTGGGGTGGGCGTTGAAGACGGCGTCGATGTCCCAGGCGTGGCGGGCGGACAGGGCTACGAGGGGCTTGTAGCAGGCCTGCCTCCACGCACCGACATTCTCCCCGCGCTCCTTGTAGTCCCTCCGCAGCGCGTTGGACGCCTCCGCGTCGAGGCAGTGCAGGGCGTAGCAGTGCACGTAGTGCCTCATCTTGGGCTTGTTGATGTAGCTCGCGCCCACCTTCTTCGCGTATCGGAAGACTTGATTCGTGACCTGCAGCACATCCGAGCTTGTAAGTTTGGTCACACTCATGTTAATATAAACATGAAAACTCATTCTTGACTTGTAATCCAATCTCTCCCATACATTTTCGTTGTGGTTGTACGTGCACCCCCCCCCCCCCCCCCCCGTGAAGTATTTATTATAGAATTATGTTAACATATGTGATAAGAACACATGTTAATATATAAATAAATAAATATTTTATATGAATACTTCTACTATACATTTATTAATGCACATTTCTCTTAAAATCTGTATTGATAAAAGTAAAATAAACATTGATAAACGTGTTAAAGATATTCATGTAAAATACATTTATCAATGTATTAATCCGATTATCAATGTCTTAACCCTTTATTAGAAAGCAATTCATCTTTTTATAAGAACTAGTAAATTCATGCACTGTACATAAAATACTCTTTTATGATATTGTTGAAAAATAGTTTAAATATTTAAATATATATGAAGTAAAAAAATTATTATATATATGCTTATAGTTTAATTAGAATTTATTATGTATATATTTCTACTGTTATAATGCGGCTTGAAAATGGCTCAAATTATAATGTATGAAAACTCCTAAAAAACACACATTAAACATGTAGTTACTGAAGTTCCCCCCCCCCCCCCCCCCCCCCCCCCCCCCCTGAAGAAATGTAGTTTACTGTGGTAAATATAAGTATGGAAACTCCTTAAAAAACATATAAACTGTGTAATGTCAAATACATATTATACACACAATCTGAACACACTTCATACACCTGTATCCGTGTCAGTCTTTTTTTTTCCTGTGTCGTGTCAAAGTTGTGTCACAATAAAATGAGTAAATACTTATTTAGGCCTCGTTTGGTTCGCGGAATCTCCCGGTTGGGAAAGGAAAGTGATTACTTTCCTATGTTTGGGTGCCCAAGGAATTGAGGAGGAAAGGAAAGTGATTCCCAATGGAAGGGAAATTATGGAGGAAAGTGATTCCATCCATCCAAGGAAGGAATCACTTTCCCGCATTGAAGTATTCACTTTCCTTTCCAAATTCTTTGGCATTGCCAAACATCGGAAAGGAAAATCAATAGAAATTAAAGTTTCCCAAAGGAAAGGAAATGACAAGGAATTGATTTCCTTTCCCTTCCATTCCGCGAACCAAACGAGGCCTTAGAAGAACTGTTCACAGTTCAGCACGCCGGATGTCAGTCTGGTCACGTCCGTGTAACGTCACAGTAAGACAAGATCGCGGGTCCCACTTCCAAACATGAAACGTGTCAAACGCTAAACCAATTAGAACATGCTACGTGTCAAATTCAGAGAGGAAGGCCTTTTGATGAATCCAATGCTATTAATTTTAAAATTCCTATCCATCTCATCTTAATCAACAAGTATTTTACAAAACTTTTTCTAGAACTCAAAAGATGAAATGTTTATTTAATATTATTCTGTTTCCAAAATTTTAAAATTCCTATCCATCTCATCTTAATCAACAATTATCTTACTGGTATATAAATTTATTTTTTATAATTATTTTTAATATTTTTTTTTCTTCTCTATAATTATTTTTAATATAATTGTATACAACATTGGTTATACATACTATCTTGTTCTTGGAGAAATAAGAACAATACTGTTTATTTTTCACGGTAATTTTAATACCTTATAATATTATTAAGGTAGGTCATTTGATGAATCCAATACTATTAATTTTAGTATTGATGTACTTGTTTATGTTATTTTTTAGTCAAAGTATTTTAATTTTAAAAGGTTTAATTTAATATTATTCTTATTAATTTTTGTCCAATTATTTAAGTGTTAATTGTACAAAACATTAGTTGAATACATAAGTGGTTTAAATCATGGATTATACAGTATTTTTTTTTAATCAAATAAATTTAATAAACAAAAAAGTAATACTAAGAAGAAATATATCCAAGATTAAAATCTATTAAAAAATTCAACAAAAAATCTAATAATATAATTATTATTATACTCATTATTTTTGTAACTAAAAGATATAATAAGTTAATTAAGTATGTTAGGAATTAAAATTTGTTAGCTACAATTTGAAATATGTATGAATAGTGGAAAATTCCACGCACACACACGATTGTGGAATTCGAACCCTGTCGACCCTGTCGACCCCCTCTTGATGTCTCATCCACTACCGGTGCTCAGACCAACATAATTTTAGAGTTACTTACTTTGGTGGGACACTTCTCTCCCCTCTCTTTAGCCAGTGCTTGCACCTATGAAAAAAAGAAGACCACATTCAAAAATACATGAATCAGTTAGTAATAAGAATGGATTTATAGCACTGTTGTGCTTAGCTTTGTAGATTTAAAAATCGAGCTAAACTTCAACAACAATTACTAAAGTAGTAGAAGCAACTAGTTATTTATTATGTTATTTTTCAAAAAATTGGTGGGTCTTACATTCCCAC
This sequence comes from Iris pallida, assembly GCA_029216955.1. Taxonomy (NCBI): domain Eukaryota; kingdom Viridiplantae; phylum Streptophyta; class Magnoliopsida; order Asparagales; family Iridaceae; genus Iris; species Iris pallida. The sequence goes on along the minus strand of JANAVB010004365.1, from coordinate 72,920 downwards.
AACTTTCCATGTAAATCTGTTTCTATTCGGAACTATTGGTGAAGTCAAGCGGTGTATGATAATCACTAAAAAAATAATATAATTATCTAATAAATTTATTGACAGTTTTAACAGAGCAATATGCCCATATTAATTTAACATGAATAAATAAATCAACTCCCCCTTCCTATATTTTATGAGTATTACAGGGACTATCCATATTCCGAAAATAATTATATTGACCGACCCTCTGCTTTACAATTTTTATAAAAAACAATGATGGTCAGAATTGTAAGTTTTTATAGAAAATATAAAATAGAGAATGGTCTGTATAATTAATTTTAAAGTATGAATAATTTTTATAATAAATATAATTATATAAAATATAGAAATAGTTAACATAAATTATTCTTAATAGAAATATGCTACAATGTTCATGAACACATGTTGTAAACAATATAATAAAACAATATGGTAATGCGATCATCCGCAGTGTCATATTGCGTTAGACATGGAACAAATATAATATGAACACTCTAAAATACAATTATAACACGAAAATATAATAATATTATGTTGTGTTCGTGTTGAATTTATGTTAGTGCAATATAATTGCAAGTGTTTTAAAATTTTAGAAATTTGTGGGTGATGTTTCAAACCTGGATCAGGAACTCCCGGCACTGCTCGTAGAGGTGGAACAAATAGTCCAACCCGTTCTTCTTGGCACGTGCCACCTCCCCCGGCTCCGTCACGATGAACGGGTGCTCCCTCTGCCTCTCCCCTCCTCCGCCGCCGCACCCAACCCCGCTGCCGTCCGAACCCGAATCGGCAGATTCGTCGTCCTCGGATTGCGGTTCGAGTTCTGCAGTGCTCGTTCTCTTCTTCTTCTTGATCTTCATCATCTTCTTCTTCTTGTTGATCTCTCTCCGGTTCGGGTTCTTGTTGGAGCTCCCTCTGCGGCCCCTGTCGGCCGCCACCTCACCTCCGCTACCGGCCGCTTCTCCTCGCTCTTGCTGGACCGGCTCCTCCGACAGGCCTAACAGAGTTCAACCAAACCTTACGTATCATTTTGGCAACAAATTATATATGACTACATATGTTTTTGTATAAATATGATATTAATATAGTGTTTCTGAGCATGTACAAGTTATGTACAAGTTGTACGATTGTTGTACGGAATCCTTAAAAACCAAAAGATATAACCTTCCTATACATTACTAATATAAAATCTCTATTTTTCAATTTAGGACTTTCTATTTTTTAGAAACTACAGTAATATGATCCTTAGAACATTAGAAAAGACCATTTTTAGAGGAATTAAATTTCGTTTTAGTATTTGTATATGTCCTTAAATGTCACAAACGGTCATATATATATCTACTTATATATTTCGAAACATTGACACTTACAAATGAATACATATGTTGTATTAATTTGTTAACCATTGATTACTATATATGTATATATTGTGTAATTTTCTTGTAAGCACTATTAGTTAGTTTAGCTATTTATATGGCATATTTGTTCATTTCTGGTTTTTGTTTTCCGAAAACCAGTAGCTTTGCATGTCAGATGTGAAAATGTTGATAATATTCCCGAAAGAAAAAAAAAAAGTAAATCCTTTTTGTATTTGATGATTATACAAAGCATTTTGCATATTGTCCAAACAAAAGATGAAGAAATATCAAATAGGAAAAAGAAAACCTTTCAAGTAAACTTAAGTCATAAACTAATACGACACGTACGCCGACATGACACAGCAAAAAGGATAGAGATATTGTTTCAATATCATTTGGTACGATCAAATACAAGAACAAAAAAACAAGAGATGGCACGGACACGGTGAAATGGACAGCGCATTGTACGTACTAGTGTATCTTTCGTATGTTTTTGTCGTGTCAAAGAAGTGTCTGACACGACAAGGAGTGTCCAATGCTTCGTATATATCATCTGTCTTTTGGAAAAAACCAACTTCCCTCTAGGCTGTGTTTGATTGGGCTTTTTTTCCATGGAAAATATTTCCATCACAAATTTTCCACCAATTGTAGTGTTTGATAGCTTATATTTTCCATGAAATTATTTTCCAAAAAACTATCATTTTCCATATTTTCATCTAAAATGGTGAAAAATAAAACTTGTGCAACACAAATATTATGTCAAGTGTCAAGAAATTAGTGGCTGGGCTCACCATTCACCATTGCCACGTGGTGAGTCCGGACCATACAATAATTTCTTCTACATCCGTGCTACTCGTCTTCATTCTAAATTTATGGACAAAGATGATATAAATTCGGGTGTCTCTCTCAAAGCTAAGCTGTGTGCAGTAACGAGTAAGCAGAAGCCGGTAGCATGAGCATTTTATCTCTAGAGGATTCGAAAAATGAGTCTGGCTATAATTATATCTTAGAGCTGAGATCTTTGTTATTTTGCTTACAGATCTAACATCAAAGGGAAAATACTAACATACGCAACGAACGTTGATATATTAAGTCTACGATGATATATTTATGATGTGCTGACCTTCTTGTGAGAGAGCGTCCAGCACGTCGCGCCGCGCCTGCGAGGAGGACGTCGACGAGAGGAGGAGGAGCTGCTGGTGCTGGTGGTGCTGTTGGTGCTGGTGCCTCTGCCTCCTGTCGTGCGCGGCGGCCTGGTCGAGCAGGAGCTGCTGGTGGTGGTGCAGGAGGACGGCCTCGTCGATCCTCCTCCGCTCGGCCCTCGCGGCGGCCTTGATCCCGTAGCGCTCCCCGACGAGCAGGTCCCACCGGAACAGGTGGGACATGGTGGCCATCATGTCCTCCAGCTCCTCCTCCCTCATCCCGGCCAGCGTCGACGACGTGAACCCCAGCTCCCCGATCCGAGCCACGGTCACGTACCGGACCCCGTACCCCTCGAAGATCTCCGCCAGGTCGCGGGGGCGCTCCAGGAGGACGGGGGGAGCCTGCTGCTGCTGGTGGTGGTGGTGCTGTTGGTGGGAGGAGGAGGTGCACTTGAAGATGGCGTGGGAGAAGGAATCTTCGCCGCCTCCTCCTGTTCCTCCTGGCTCCATTTTTTTCTCAGAACGTTGATGCTTTGTTTGTCGCGTATCTTTTCTCTTTTTGTCGCACTGTAGTATAGGTTGGTTACGTGGCGTTTGTTTGTCTGCTCGTGTTGATTTGTTTGGTTGGGTTTTAAGAGGCAGACTAGGTAGGAAATTACCATTGTACCCTACACAGTTTTTTTTTTTGAATTTAGAAGTGGGTAAATGAAAAAAAAAAAAACATCACTAGATTGGCCATTTTCAAAAAAAAAGACCACATGCTCTTAAATTCTCCACTATTTATTTTTTGTTACAAAAAATTCCCAAATGACAATTTTACCCCTTCCCCTTCCTTCCTCGGCCGTTGGGGGAGGGACTGGGCGGCCGACGATGCCAGGGCTGCATGGAGGCCGGGACGAGGGCGGGGGAGGACCGCGGGGGGTCGGCGAGTGCGGGAGAGGGCCGTGAGGGGCCGGCGAGGTCGGGGGGGGGGGGAGGGGGGGAGGGAGGCTCGCGGGAGACGGACGGGCTGGGGGCTCGCCGCCGGGGGGAGGGCCGACGGGGGGAGCGCAGGGGGGTCGGGCGGGAGGAGGGCAAGGGCGGCAGGGCCGGCGGGGGGAGGTCAGGGGGGTCGGGTGGGGCTGGGGGGTCGCCGCCGCCACCGAGGGGAAGAGGGGGGCATGGACATTTTCGGGATTAAATTTTTTAATTCTGACTGGAGGGGCCTTATTGAGCGGATTTGTAATATAAGGAGGGACGAATTGTTAACAATGACTAATATGTCTTAATTTGCAAAAGTCGGATATCTAACGAGAGATTTTTTTGTCATTTACCCTTTAGAAGTTTTATTTAAAAGTTTGTTTACTTTATTTACTATTTGTCTTGTTTTGTTTGTTTTATATTGGATTATTTAGTTTTTATGATCTCGTATAATATTCAAAATTTGTATTCGGGTATGTGTATTGCCCATAAGAGGATTCAAATCTCGTTCTTACAACCGACTTTGACCAACAGTCCAAATTGGAGACCTAAATACAAGTTTCGAATATTACACGAGATCCTAAAACTAAACTAAATTTCGAATATTATGGAGACCCAAACAAAGATCTAACGGTCAGCCCAAGTTAACTGCCATGACGAGACCCAAACCCTCTTTTGGACAATATCAGGACCTAAACGCAAAATTTAAATATTATATGAAAACCTAAAACTAATTTTTTATATTTGGAGTAATGGATTTTATAATAGCTTAGTGTTTAAGACACGACATGTCCAATTGAAAATTTTGGGCCATGAGTTTTTATTTTTGACTTCCTTTTTTCCATTATACCTTTTTTCCAGCATGTGTTGGTTGTTGTCCTTGTACTCATGTTCATGGTATAATTAGAAAAAAATTAATCAAAAATAAAAATTCAGGTTCCAAACTTTCCAATTGGACATGTCACGACTTAAACTGTAAGCTGGTATAAAATTCAAGGTCTAAACGATAATTATCCATTTTATATTTCTATAATTGTTTGTCCCTTTGTTACTATTTCACTTCTTGTTCAAACAGTGAAAGGAAAAGCGAATAATGCAAAGAAAAAGCCTTATAAAGGGAAATGCTATGCTTACAACCAATTTTGCTTGTAAGTTTTACAACCGCTTACGTGGCATTCATTGATTGGGGGAGAAGTGGGACCGGATGGGACCATGTTAGCTGGAGATGGGTGTAAGTTGAAAGAAAGTTGCAAATATTTACTAGTAAACTTAGCATTTTCCTATCTATAACTATTTATCCCTTTGTTACCGTTTCACTTCTTGTACAAGCGTTCGCTTAATCCTTTGAAGGTTGTTAGTTCGAGTCTTAGATCGAAACATAGAATTTGATGCCCACGCTTAATAGATAATCCTATGACTGATGAGTCGCGGTACAAGGAGGGTAGAAACAAGCAGATTATCAAGCTTACTAGTTTTGTAATTTTTTTCTCTCTTATTATTACAAGGTTCAAAAAGATTAACAACATCGCAAAATGTCACCAAACCTGCCAAAGGCATCACTAACATTGATTAACGATGCTACTAACGACGCAATATTTGAGTTGTCAATACACTAGTCGCTATTACATAAGACATTGCTATATTGACGTTTGATAATGTTGACAAATGCGTCACTATAGCAACATCTTAGCAACTTTTCTTAAGGATAATTGACATGTCACGAATATTAGCAACGCACTAGCTATATCATTCACTTTCTAGAAAATCATATTAGAAGATTTAGTATCTTTTATTTATTGTTAACGAATAAGTTAAAAGAGCATTTGCGATGAAAATGGTAGTTAATTATAAGTAACTCAAAACATGTGTTCAAATTAACTAAGTACGTAGTTAAGAGTAATTAGCTTCTAGAAGATTCCTACTATATATGTTATTCCCTCTTTGTTATTTGCAAAATTACCATTAGACTAACTATTTTAAGAGAATTTATTTCAAGGAATTATATTGGCATTAGGAAAATTGGAAGGAGGAGTTACACATACCTCTTCGGTTCCTGCGGAATGACAACTATTAATTGCATTGACAATACCGTCAACTCAGGGAATTAATTGTTTCTTGAGTAACGACATCCATATCCACTAGTTTTTCACCCACAGAAGAAATGCCTCTCTTGTGCGGAAGAAAGTAGTCTCTTTTAGCTACGTGTCAGAAACGAATGAATAGCTTTACAGTTGTTTAGGTGCTTCTTCATACTATTTGATTCATCGTGCTTTATTACTCGAAATAACCTCTCAAAATGTCGTCTCTTGAGGATGCGGGCTAAACATTGTTTGTCTAGATTTTAGGTTCACTGGATCATCTAGCCGCTGCAGCCTCTAGGATTAGCATCATAGTATTTTCCATTGGGGACATTATTCGTGATGTATGTCAGCTAGTCATGATGCCTTAGATTACTCATATTTTTTTATTCTTCTACAATACCACATAGAAGAAAGGCACAACTATAAGCATGAGATTACAAGAGATTGTGTAAACGACTCACCAGATAGCAGTTGATGAGTGGGGAAAAAATGAGTCTACTGGTTGTTCGTGCCACACCCCGATCCCGCAGGACTGTTCATCCTTGCTTGGGCGTGATGTCGTACAAGCCTAAGTTGTACTTGCACAAGGCCAGATCTTGCACAACACAAACTAGACTAAATAAAACAACAACACAAGCAGAACAAATGCAGAAAACCAAATATTTTAACACAGAGATTTGAAATTGCAACACCTCTTTTTATTGATAACTTGATAGGAATACAAGTACATTGCTTGTGACTCAAAATGACATAGCTTGGCTTACATCTTTCTTTTAGTACTCTTTCGTAAAATAGCCACAATGCCTATATATCATATCCCTTTATTTTATAAAGATAAAAACACCTTCAAAAGAAAACTTGTTGAATTGGAAATAAAAAGCTTCGAGGCGATTGAACAATGCTCCACTGGATTGGACAAGCTTCTAGCACCTGTCAAGATCCTCATGTTCCTTTGCTATATGAAATGATGCCCACAACGTGGATCAGTACGCAACATGTACTGGTGAGTGGCTATGGCCGAACTCATACAAATCTGCACTAAATTAACATGTGATCTATCAGTTATTTACTAGTGATCTTTCTACTTGTCTAGGTTATTTTTAAGCAATTCATAATAAGAAACATAAACAAGAGATCATCACTTATATAGTGATTCTTATCCACGGTCGTCGGTCCCTCCCTACACAAGACAAGGATTAGCACAATTTGTATATCTATAAAGCATAATTTCCACTCTTCATACTATTTTACATTTGCTACAAAATTAGGTCATATGTGCAATGCCCCGCTTCATACAGAGCATTATGCCGAGTCGTTGACTCGAAGAGTTGTGTTGACCCAAAATATGTATCGATGTGAATTGATATAAAGAGTTACGTTGACCCGAAAAATGCATCGAGTAAGATTGATGCAAGTATTAAGTTGGCCCGAGAGAAAGCATTGAGTCGGTTCGAAGATTCTAAGAAATCGAATCATTGAACGCACAAGTCCGATTCGAACGAGTATTAATTTTAGTTGGTTTCGTGTGCAGGCTATACTTTTATGCTGAAATATAAGAGATCAATATTTTGTCTTATTTGCAACGGAGTCCGCAAAACCAAATCATCGCCTCGCAACGGACTGAGGCATAGGCACGATAAGCTAAATCAGTCGAATAATTAGACGAAGCACAAAGTGCTCGAATGGCTAAGTCAGAAGAGAATTGGCCGTGCAACGAAGTTATAAAATTGAGCCGCATCGGCTCGACGAAACGATAAGGCATATCGTCTTAAGGTAGGAGGACTTTGACCCTTCTTTCCTACTCCGTCATGCCTAGCCTAAGTAAAATATACCATTGTATGCTAAAGTTGACTTATCGAGCCCACGGGTATGGCTCGATCGAGAGAAATCATAGTGCATGTCGAACACTAGATAGAACAATTGAAATAAAACGTGCATCAAATGCACGAGTCATTATTGAACATCGAAACACCGTAATGGCGAATGCCTCGGTACGTAAGCTATAAGAATATGGGATAATTGTATCAGCGAGTGCCTCCGTGCACGAGTCATTCGTGCCTTCGAGCACGAGTTAGAAGGCTAGCATTGAAAGACTATTGAGACGAGTGCCCTAGTGCACGAGCCAGAAACATTGAACACTAAGGTATAGAACATGAAAATATGGTATCGAGGCGTGCATTGCATGCACGACTCGAAGAATAGAGCAATTGTGTCAAAGCGTGCGTACATGCACGGGAATCATAAAATATGGCTTCATTACGAAAAGAACCGTTGTGAAATGAATGTGACGGGACTGTCGAATATGGCATGGTGCCTCAAAATGTTCAGGCCTTCAGGTCGTTCGTTTGACGAACATTGAATTGAGACATGGTGCCATAGAACATTGAAATAAAGAATAAAATCGTACAAAGAATGTCACTCTCCGTTCCCAGAATGCGTATTTTTATACATGTACTACTCAAATATATTTATTTAATATTTATCATGTATTATCCTGTATTTAAATTTCTTTAAATTCATGTTAATTAATTATCTGCATTTTACTTTCTGCTTTTATTCTCTGCTTTAGCTTACTTTAGGTTTGGCCTAGGTTAGTTTATTTTTGGGTTATGGTGGTTCATCATGAACCGAACCCACCTACTACCACCACCTTTTCATTTAAAGCCCCCAAACTCTTTCTCTCTCTTCATTACTCTCCTTCACCATTACTCTTCTTCTTCTTTCTCATTACTCTCTCCACCTACCAAACCCATAGGCAAGTACATCTTGCTTCTTCATGAGAACCCATTTTTATGGTTCCATTCTCTTTCCCTTGTGATTCTAAGAGAGTTTAGAACTTGGCATTTTTCGTTTTGAAGTTTTATTTTTAGTAGATCTAGAAATTAGTTATTTTCGGATTTTAGTGGTTTTGATCTATCAAACTTCTTTGTTTTCAAGCTTTGATGGTTCCATGTTGTAGAAAATTTTATTCTACCTAATTTTGACCTTTGCAAAGTTGGATTTGGACTTATTTTGACCAAGTTATGAACTTTGAAGCTTTGGGTTCAAACTATGGAGTTCATGCTGATTGGAGAAGACAGTGAGCAGTGTACGCGAGCTTTTTAGCTTGAGCCACTGAGCTGCGCACGCTCTTTAGCGCAGCGCAGTCTGCCTCATACGCTGCCTTTTGGCGGCGTATGGTCTTGTATACGCTACCTGATGAGGAGTCGTATGGACTTGCATACGCTGGCTTGGATAGTAAGGAGTCGTATGGAGTTCATACGCTGCCTTTTGGAAGCATATGACTTGCATACGCTGGCTTGGATAGTAAGGAGTCGTATGGAGTTCATACGCTGCCTTTTGGAAGCGTATGACTTGCATACGCTGGCTTGGATAGTAAGGAGTCGTATGGAGTTCATACGCTGCCTTTGGAAGCGTATGACTTGCGTACGCAGGCTTGGATGGTAAGGAAGCGTATGGAGTACATACGCTGTCTTGAAGAGGAGTCGTATGGAGTCCATACGCTAGCTTGACCTGAGCGTACGTTGACCTAAGCGTAGCTTGACCTGAGCGTAGCCTGACCTGAGCATACGCTGACTTGAGCGTAGCCTGACTTGAGCGTAGCCTGACCTAAGCGTACGCTGACTTGAGCGTAGCCTGACTTGAGCGTAGCCTGACATGAGCGTAGCCTGCTTACCCTGGATCTTCTATAGCCCTGTATATTGATATCTTATTAGATATTTAACGTCCATTTTATATCCTTACGCCTTTTTGCATAAACTTGATATAATCATGATATGTTGATAATTCTGTTAAATATAGATTGTTACGTGGGATGTACCATGTGTCGTGAATTGAGTTATAGATACCCCGATTGACTGGAATTAAACCCTGAGAGTTGTAGACTCGACCCCACTGAATACTAGTTGACTTTCATGCCTTGTCACCATTGATAATGATTGTGACCTTGACTAATAATTGATCATGCGTTCCTAGTTGGAACTAAGAGACTGGCTAGTCGTCTTTTTGAATTGAATGAATGAGACACGTTCATATGAACTATGAACTATTGAAATCGACTGGCTAATCCCAAATATTGGCATACAGGCACATGCAGGCTTCAATTCATTTATTATTTATTTACCTTACCAAAGCAGCATGTGTACTTTATGGTCAAGGCATGATTACTCCGTGGTTAGTTTTGATTGTTGCATTACGCTATGTAAGACCTACAACCTGACCGCACTGGTATCACTGTAGAGTTGTGCATATCGTATCCCGTACGAAAGTACTCATTCTGAATGACCATGATCTACGGCATAGGATTTCACTCAACATAGAGATTATTAAGTTAAATAAAATAATAATTGTATGGAGAGAATGGATTCTCGAGTTCTTACATGACAGCCCTCTTGGGACTATTAAGTGCCCGACAGGTCGGCTGGTCCCCACAGATACTGCAAACCTGCCACACGGGCACGGAGCGGTATCTGGTTATATTATTTATCGTATATTATCTATTAATGACGGGCGTCCTGCTGGGACTCGTCTAATTCATGATTGGCGCAATTGATTGACTGGGTAAACTAGCCTTGCTTGTACATAGTGAGAACTGAGGAATCTTTTATTGTATAATTCCAGGATAACTTGGAATACACAGTAGCAAGCCGTAGTAGTTGAATGGCCGTTTAAATTGATTTGTTTGTGTATTGTACCTACTCTGTTGCCTAACTAAGATGATCAGAATGTCAGGACATGACGGGCCAACTTCTGTCCTTGTTTGGTTGGGAGGTTAGTTCGAAGTTTCGTGATATTGTGTGAGTCCTAGTAGATAGCAGAGATCTATTATCATATTCTCTTATTACTGGCTTCATTCCTCATATCGTGCTCCCTTGCGGTACTTGCTATTAGAGGTCTAACCTCTCTGGTTTTGCATGGCCAGATTTAGAGCCGGTTTCCGAGGGCTCAGCTTACTTCTACCTCCAAGATGGTCAACACTAGAGGGATGATCGCAGGAGGACTCGAGTGGATTTCTTACTTCCCCGTCCGTTTTGTTATCTACTTTATACTTTGCCGTTTGGCACCGACATGTTAGTCGAATTGTCTTGTACCTACTTTTGCATAATTGTAACTAAGTCAGGCTGCAGCTGCTAACAATTGTGTATACTTACTACATCATCTGGCTGTATTTTGTAAAGCCAGATATCAAGAACATTTTGACTAAGTGTTTGGGACGCCTTACTGCTTTATCTTACATGTTCTCTATTTCTGTTTCTTGTTTGAATGATTGAGACAATAGATGTGAAGTGACCATAGTAAGACTTTCATGTAGTATGCACCCCCTCGTCTGGTTAGACAGTATTGATCATATTATACGGTATTCATCTACCCGTAATACGTAGCTGGCTGAGTCATTCCTCCACTCTCCAGTATTCTGGTTCTGGGGCGTGACAAAGAATATGAGAACATAGAAAGAGTGAGAACATCAAAAGAAAGAGAAATACAAGACGACGAGAAGTCTGAGTTACGAACTCAAGACTATGTTTGGTTGTATGAGTAGTTGCGTGTTGCGTGATCAAATGGACGTTGAATTAACCTGTGCACGGGTTCGTTTCCTCGAACAGGCGCGCCGGGGCATCGAGACTGTTCAACCAAGGCAGAATGTTTATCGTGACAAGTTATGCTCGAGCATTGCGGGACCTTCAGTAAGGTTCATAACCTAGGCTGAATTGGTGGCGTCGCAATGCATGAGACAAACATAAGTCCATTCTGACATCGGTGAATTTCAGTGATCTTCATGTAGATAGGGGCCAGTGGGTTGAATAGTATAGGCACACAGAGATCCTACAAAATGAGCACTTATAACATGACAGGAAAAGATGGTAGGCATATTCACCTTGCGTCGGTGCAAGGGTGAGTGCGTTGACGTTGAAAAGAAGTCACCATAAAATAAACACGAGATTGATATTGGTTGCCTGTATGCTTACGCAAATAAATGATAACATGCTTGCCATGATAACATTCTTTACTGCTTTCGAATATGCCATAAAATTGACCCTAAGGCAAATATAGAAAGATCACAACTTAAATTGCATGATTTATATATATCCACTTAATGTCGGTTTAGTAAAGTGGGTCAAGATCAGTACGCGAGAGGATTAGTACTGATCCCCCACCAGATTGCTTGCAGACTGCAGGTAATGGTTTGCTTGCGGCGGAGCTTCGCTTGAACGCGTTGAGACATGGGATGCCGTAGCGCTTTGAGGCGTGTGACCGTATTGTCGCTTGGACTTGCAAAAGGATGATGATGCCGAGATATAGAAGACATGATATATGGAACGGTAAAATCCTTTGTGGGCAAGAGATAACTTGAGTATTATAATTCAATATGGCATGATTCAATTGGGCTATTAAAAGTCTTTGTAATTTCGCTACTTATTGAATAAAGAGAAATGTTTCGTATATCTATTTCTTACGCTGCTAAATATCAAAGATAACCATTTGAGAACTTGTCATCTTACCTTATATGAGTGTAACTCTAGACTCGTACGAATCATGCCCCAGCGAGAATGAACGATTCAATAAAAACGATACAAGGACAAGCGATTTTTTGGGTCGGAACGTGATAAATTGGTTTTAGAGTTCTAGGTTCAATTTTTCAGGACACTTGCTTTGTTTTAATTCCAAAAAGTTGCCCACCACAATCAAATCACTCTTTACTCTACTCGATGCCGCACTGGATGTTCCATACAATAAGTCTAATACAAGTCACGTAATTTTGTCACATGTGTTTTAGAAATTACATAATGTTTGCTGAAAAAGTTGTGAAATATTTATTGCATTTAGTGCAACGAGCCGTAAAATATTTGTTGCTGCAAGTGCAATAAGTCGTGTGATGTAAATTGAAATATTTGTTGCTGCAAGTGCAACAAGTCTTAAAATGTGAATTGGGATGTTTGTTGTTTCAATGCAACAAATTGATATGAGAAATGTTGGTTGCATCGATATAACAAAACTCGTTGGATATTTTCGTTGTATAAAATACAATGAGTTGAATTATGATTTGTGCACACTGTAAGTGAACATCAAACTTGATATCGAATGTGTTGAACGGATTCGAGCATTAGCTTTGAACGTCGGAAATAAATTATTGCACGAGGTACAACGGATGTCGAAAATGAATCGTTGCACGAAGTGCAACGGATGTCAGAAATAAATCGTTGCACGAGGTACAATGGTGTCGAAAATGAATCATTGTACGAGGTGCAATGGATGTCGGAAATAAATCGTTGCACGAGGTGCAACGGATGAACTGAAATCATAAATCGATAGAAATTAATCGGTTCGGTTGCGCACCGAACTTGTGTTGACAAATGAATACATTGGCCAAATTCTGTCAGATTTTGTTTAATCAAAAGTTACGATTGTGATCGACATGATCACTGCAAAAATCGTGAGTCAGAATGGAAAGTTAGTTCATATCGAATATGATACGGGAGAAATGACTTAATTTCTGAGTGGTATATTGTCATACCACCTATGCGATGAATGACTCGATTCTGAGTGGTATATGCTAACCACTTGTGCGATGGATTGCATCGACACGTTGTGTGAATTAGGGAAGGTTTGTCCGCAACGGACGGGATAGTACCGAGTCTCGATTGAAAATTTATATGACGGTATGTTGATGCAAGTGTTCTTCGATAATCAGTTAAAATAATCACGCATGAACTTATATTAATGAATGATACATCAGACAAAAATTACAAGTCGGTTGAATGATCGAGACTAACGAAACGATTATGCCTGGGCAGTAGCCGGATCGGTCGGATAGGAAACTCGAAGTTATAACGAGTCGCACGACTTGCGACCTTGATGAAAAATGTTAGTCGATGCAAAATATAATAGGATCATACTACTTATGATCTCGATAGAAATGTTGGTCGATGCAAATTGTAATCGAATCGTACGACTTGCAATTTCGATGAAAACGTTGGTAGATGCGGGTAATCGTGCCTACAAAAATAGTTTGTTCTGTTGAGATGAAACTTATTTGAGTACGACTAAATCACATGAAACTTAGAGGACATGATCATATAACTTGAGGGTTCAACGTTGGAAAATCGGTAACTGAGTTACGCGATCAAAGTATAGCAGGATGCGGCGAATCGATAAACAATGTGACACGTATAAGAAAGTCTGTTATGAACTTAGATGTATGCGATGCGAGTTAAGTTGACGTTGAAACAGATAAAAAGTTGACCCTTGCGCTATCAAAATTGATACGCAAGAAAACGTAAGTATTGTTTGCAAAAACAAAAAAAGAAAATTCTATTTCTACAAACTGAAAAAAGTACAAAGAGTACAATTGATTTATGGATAAGTACAACTATAGGAATCTGATCAGAAGATGATCACTTTATCCCTTGGACGATGTGATATCGAAGACACGAGCTTCTAGAGGATACAAGAACACTTTTGCAGGAGTTTTTGATACTTCGTTCCCTTGAGACTGATTTGAAACTCTTTTTATAGAGTTCTTGAAATAACTGTTTAGTAGTTATTCTGGGTTGCATGCACTTCAGGTTGTACACCTCCTGTTCACTTGCGCGAGCGGTTGCACTAACTGCTGTGGACGCGTGGCATCGCTTGATTGAGATACGCGTGGTCGTGGGCAGTGTAGTAGGCACGTTCTACGAAGTTAGTGGCATATGCGTCACGTCACCCTGCTCTGGATATTGTTCGGTCACTTTGCGTGAGCTTCATCAGGTTGCGCGGGGATGCAACCTAGCAACTTGTGCCTGGGTTCAACCTCGTGCACCCTGATACATTACGCGAACTACTAGCTGTCATCTTCAACTTGTGCCTAAGTACATCTTCGCGCACCCTGACACATTGTGCAAACTGCTAGCTGTCATTAAATCTGACCAAATCTTATTGAGCTCCGTGTTGCACGAGATTTGAACAAATTCTCCTTGATATGCGTGTTGTCAGGCAATGATGATGCCGTTACAGCTTCTCAAGGAAGTGCGCCAGTGGCGCTCGTGCAACCTGTCTCTTGCGCAACCTGATGTTGGCGCAACCTGATGATATGACTTCAGGAGCGGCACAACTTAATTTTTTTTAGCCTCTACAAGACCCCCTTCAAAGTTTTCGAAACTTGAAAATACTTCAAAGTTTTGAAATACTTTGAATCATGCTAGTTTTGTCTAGGTTGCGCCAGTCAACTGTTCAACAAAACTCCAAATTTTAAGTGCCAGTTGCGCAATAGTTTCGAAAAAAGTTTTTAAGCTATAAATAGCCGACTAAAGAGAACTTTTAACTTTTTATTGAAAGTTAATTCTCTTAAACTCTTTCATCTTCTTCTTTCAAACTCTCGAAGCTCCCCAGAAGATCGTCAATGGCCCCAAAGAAGTTTACCGCTGCCAAGGAAAAAGCCATTGCTGGGTCTTCATCTCGTGCACCACCATTGAGAGCGCCTCAATACATGCCACCGTCATCAAGAACTAAAAGAGCCAACCCGGCACTCGAAGGTGAACGTCGACTGGATTGACCGACTCTTTTTAGGGTTTTGGTCGATTTGTGCGTCTCACAACGTGCGCTACCTCTTTTTAGAGTGTAGACATACTTCACAACTTGTGCCTTCTCATTTTAGAGTTTGGTTGCTATTCACATATTGTTCGTCTTTACGAACTGTGTTGCACAATTTTCAAATTTGTACTTTCTAATTTTGTGCGAATGTGCATAACAAAAGTAGTGCGACTTGAAATCACGTGCAATACAGATGTCGTGCAACGCAGATACTGCACAATTAGATGTCATACAACATAGAAATTGTGTAACACAGATGTCGCACAACAGATACTGTGCAACCAGATGTCGCGCAATATAGATATCGCGCAACATAGATGTCGCGTAACATAGATATTGTGCAACACAAAAGTTACGCAACACAGATACTGCGCAACCAGATGTCGCGTAACATAGATATCGCGCAACATAGATGTCGCGCAACATAGATTTTGCGCAACACGGAAGTCGCGCAACACAAATGTCGCACAACATATGTCTTTTCTTTGTGTGTTCTGCTCCATAGAATAGAATTCTTTTTGAAATTGACTTTTTGTTGTTCTTCTTCTTTTTTGTAGTTGATCTTAAAGAAGACCTTGATGCTGAGAAATAAGCTTCAGCTTTTAATGTATCAGAATATAAAGAAGACTTATCTCATGTCTCATATTCTCAATATGATGCACCTGAATCCAGAAGGGCTATTCTCACTGCTCAAGAAAGCAACACTTTGTTATGTCTGATGAATGGTGAACCTTTGAAAAGTATAGATAATATGATTATAAGAAACCGACTTTCCTATTGGAGATGCAGTAAAGAAAACATCTCAACCAAAGACCAAGAAAGAAGAAAGGATTTATCAATGTAAGGACAGAATTACATATCTCACTGAGATGTCAAGACATTTGTCCTTGTTTCGATATGAATTCTCCAGTCACCCTCGACGGATGGCCTGGGACATGACTCCAATTCAGCAAGCCAGAGTCGGGAAAATATGTTATAAGCTAGGTCCACAAAGCAAGGATCTATTTTACAGTACTTCAGACAGGTACAGTTTTTATCTAAGGGGTTTGAAGCCGAGTTGTATACCTCCAGAAGATTCATCGATGCTTCTTCCCGTCAGGGTGCCAATCTTTGCAAACATATTTTCTAAAGCTGAAGGAAGATACCCAGATCAGGCCATACATTTAATAGGCCGAGTCAACCCAGATATGAAACATTGCAGCAACTTAGTGATCCGGATTCTAGATCAGTTCAAGGACAAACTTCTTGAACTAGAACTTTATGAGGCCATCTGGACTACTGTTCACGACTTTCGCCCAAATGCTCATATGTTCTTGGCTCTGATTGTAATGCCTATAGTTCGTATTACGTATTTTGGAATGCGTGTACGTATTTTATCTTGTATTACATGTCTCCTTGCTTGGTTTATTGGGTATTTCCATTTGCTTGGCCATAGTTCATTTTGGTTTGGTTTGGCTTGTTTTGGTTAGGCTTGGTTCGGTTTTGGTTGAGAACCACCCCACCTAACTACCACCACCATCCCCATTTATTAACCCCCTCTTTTTTCTCTCTCCTCATTAATCTTCTTCTTCCTCTATTTACTCCTCACCAACCTGTGAGAGAGAGAGAGAGAGAGAGAGAGCTTAGGCAAGTGCATCTTGCTTCATGGAGGAACCCAAATTTTATTGTTCCATTCTCTTCTTCACAGCATTCTAAAGCACTTTAGAACTTGGCATTTCTAATTTCCATGGCTCATTGCTTGTAGATCTAAGTTTATGTCATTTACGGATTTCTTGGGTTTTGATCTATTTAATCTTGTTATTTTCAAGTTTTGATGGTTCCATGTTGTAGAAAATTTCATTCTGCCCCAATTTGACCTATGGAAGTTCAGATTTGGACTCTGAATGAAGGTTTTACGGAGCTTGGAAGCATGGCTTCATGGTGCTCTTCTTCTCGAAAATTTGGAGAAGAAGAACAGTTCCAGCCGCACATAGTTTCCTGCCGCATGAACTTAGCCGCATAGCCTTTGCGGCAAGTTCCATTTCTAGCCGAATGTACCAACTCAGCCGCACAAAGGCAGCATGGCATTTCAGCCGCATGACTAGGACGAACTCCAACCGCATAAGCTTTTTCTCATTTGAGCCGCATGGACTTGATTCGAGCCACATATGCCTGAACTTCTCGAAATCGTATACGCCTGAAATTTTCCTGGCCGCATAAGCCCCCAGTCACTTCCAGCCGCATGGGGTCCAACTCATTCCCCCGCCGCATGTGCTCTGCCCCATCAGTCGCATATGAACCCATCTCCCTGCAGCCGCATAGGACTTATCCCAGCCGCATGGGACTCCGTCCGACCCTGTCGCAAGAGTGTTCTCCGCTAGCCGCATATGCCCCCTCTCCGCGAGTCGCATGGATTTCTTTCCCCCAGCCGAATGGGCTGCTCTCTCCCCAGCCGCATAGGCTTATCCGCCCTGAGCCACATGAGCTCGAATTCTGGGCCGCATAAAACCGCACCCATCCAGCCGCATGGGTTCATTCCTCTGAGCCGCATGGCTCATCCCCGAGCCTTGCCCTTGTTATTTGATTTTTATTATTTTGTTAACTCATGCCTTGTGACTCTCACTATAAGTTGGGTCTTTTGATAGAATGCTTATACTATGTTATCCTGTACTTGTACCATGAATACGACAGTGACCCGTAGTGGTGCACTCCTGACAAGTAACATGACATGATAGTGGCCCGCCGTGGCGTACTCCTGACAAGTAACCTGACATGATTTATCCTGATAAGTTGTTACGACGGCTCCCTGACACGACATGACCAGTATAAAAACCTAGAAATCGTGGGCGATTGTGCTTGTACAAATAAACCAGTCATGTCTTGCATCATGTTTAGGAAGGGACTCCTGAGTACCACGGTCAGGAGTACCTACTGAAATGGACTAAGGCTAATAACTAGAATAACACAGTAGTCATGAAGAGATTTCTTAGCTACAGGCAATCCCGTTACCTGGGCGCGCCTGGGATCTGTAACCTGCCGTCGAGTAGGGCACATTTCCAGCACACTGTCATGTGTTGAACCCTTCAAGCTACTTAAGGGTACATGCGTTTCCTGGATGATGTACCCACCCGAATTCAACCCTTAATATTCGACCTGGGTAACCTGGATGGTCTGCAGGGCTTGTGGCTGTGGAATAATCTCGCTGCATCTTGTTAGTAACTAGGCCTGTGATAACCCTAGTTAGTTAAAGTATCAAGCCGTACTCATTGCTTGGCCATGATTGATTGGATGGAACAACTAGTCTAGTCTTGTCTTGATCATGTACAAGATTGTTACATGTCCTGATTTCTTATGTTAACTGTCGATAAATGGTGGGGAGCCAAGTTCCGTTCAGATGAAGGGTTACAACCCCGGTCCTTGTTTGATTTACGGGTTGTAACCTGGTTATCTGAATAGTTCCATGGTTATCTCGTCATATATCATCCTGGTATGTTTTTCTTATTTCCAGCTCTTACCATTTATTTATACCTTGTGCTAATTGCTGGTTTTAGTTCCTAAGTGAAGCTTCCTTTGTGGCACTTGCTCTTTCTGGGGTCTGACCTAGCTGGTTTTGTATGGCCAGATTTCGGAGCAGCTTTAGAGGATCTACCGACTTTCTAGCCCGATGGTGACCACCAGGCGTAACCAGGGCAACAAGTGGATTTATTTTTGATCTCCCACTTTATTGTAAAAATATTCTTTTGAGGAATTTAGCCGACGAGCACCTGTTTAGCTCGATTGCATTTACTTACTGTCTATCTACGGGTTGTAACATGATTGACAGATCCTAGGGTTGATCATGTATGACTAAACGCTTGCTAGTCCTCATATTTTGTAACGACTAGCTTCATGATCAGCTGAATATGTAATATTTGGGATGCCTTACTATTGTATATTTGGTGATCTTACATCTTGTAACATTTACTTACTTGCTTGTGATTGAGACACTAGGCTTGTTCATAACCATAAAAGACTGTTGGCTTGTAGTTAAACCCTCATGTATCTAGACAGCCGTGACCGTATAGCGAGGTAGGTTGCACTTCAATATACGTAGCTGGCTATGTCTGTCCCCGCTCTCCAGTATTCTGGTTATGGGGCGTGACATGGTTTAAGTGGTGGCCCATGCAGGTCTTGTAAATCAAGATATGTGAGGGTTTACCGAATAGATGTCTCAATCAGTACTCGTCATTGATCTCTGTTCGTATCCTCAGAATTCCTGAAAATTCTTGTCCTGATCACATGACTTGTATCGTTGATCTGTCCTGGTCCTTCCTTATTGTTCCTTATGTCGTCTTCTTCAGCGGCATTGTACCTGGCCCTGCCGATCAGCAAGACGGAGCACCTCTCATGGACCAGCAGCAACCTGGAGATCAAGTCCAGCATTCCGGAGTGGCCTCCAGAGTCGTGCCTACTGGGGGAGAGCCACCAGTCCAGCCAGTTCAGCCTGCAGAACCTGATGATGGCACTTTGGTAGGTCTCATCAGGACCTTGATAACTTCCCAGGATCGTCGAGGAGATGCCTTGCACCAGACAGTGACAGATGCTTTGACCAGAGGCGGTCACACAGGGAACAGCGCGGCCAACAGCTTCAAGCGCTTGAACCCTCCATTCTTTGATGGTAGCGAAGATGCGATCGCCGCAGATGCTTGGCTTTAGGACATGGAGGTAATTCTAGAAGTAGCCAGGACTCCAGAGAACGAGAAGGTGGCCGTAGTGCGCCTGCAGTTGTTGGATCTTGCCTGCAGCTGGTGGGTGGCGCAGGCCGTTGGATTAATGGCCCCTATTGCTTGGGCAGTATTCAGAGAGAGATTCTCGACCAAGTATTTTGATGCTGTAGCTTGGTACGATCTACAGACCAGGTTCACCAATCTGAAGCAGATGGACAGGACGGTCGACGGATATACGACCGAGTTTTCTAGACTTAGTCGGTTTGCTCCCACCTTGGTGGCAACCGAGTATGATAGAGCTCAGCGATTTCAGCAGGGACTTCATCTGGAGATTTTATTGGCGGTTGAGCAGTTCGAGCATCAGACTTTTGATACAGTCTTGAAAGCAGCTAGGAGGCATGAGTATACCTCCCAGAGGATTGTGGATAGGGCCGAAGGTCGGAAGAGATCTCACGGCCAGATGAATCAGTCTTCAGTACCAGTCCCGACAGCCAGGGCTTTGACTATTGGAGCTCCGAGGCGGGTGGCCTCAGTAACGTCGGTTCAGCATTCAGCCCCGACGTATCCTCAGCAGTAGAAGCAGAAGCACTCTTCCGCAGTGGGATGTTCTCATTATGGGAAGCCAGGCCATGTGGTAGCAGAATGTCGCAGGACACAGGGATTGTGCATGGCTTGTGGAGCAGCAGACCATAAGGTAGGATCCTGTCCGAATAGGGGTAGTTCCTCATGATCCAACCTTTCTAGTGCTTCGGTGAGAGGACCAGCACCAGTCCAGCAGCAGCAGTATCAGCCTCAGAGGCCCTTACCACCTCAGTCCCAGGCATTCCAGCAGCAACACCCCCAGCAATATGTACAAGCCCAAGCCTAGATCCAGAGCAGGCAACGAGGATTTCAGCAGAGGGGACCAGCACCCCGAGGGTACGGTCAGGCTATGGTGATGACCGTAGAGAAAGGATTGGCACCAGGAGAGGTAGTGGCAGGTACTATTCTCGTCAACACCTTTTCAACTTCAGTATTATTTGATTCTGGTGCCTCGCATTCATTTATGTCTGCACGATTTGCGACACGAATAAGACTGGAGCCCAAGTCATTATCAGTAAGGCTCAATATACTTACTGGTAATGGACTTGTGGGAGTAGATAGGGTATTTTTCTCGTGTCGGATCGTAGTTAGCGGTAGAGAGTTTCCCGCTAGATTGATAGAGTTCTCGATGGCCGATTATGATGTGGTCTTAGGGATGGATTGGTTGAGGGACCAGTATGCTAGAATAGACTACCACATTGGTAGGGTTATTTTTAGCATTCTAGGCTAGCCAGAGTTTTCCTTCTTCCGAGGCGAAGTTGAACCCTTTCCTCCAATATTACGGATGACAGTAGCAGCAGTACAGTTACCTCGGATAGTTGAAGAATTTCCAGATGTTTTTCTAGAAGAGCTTCCAGGGATGCCGCCAGAGCGGAAGATCGAGTTCACCATTGACTTGATCCCAGGAACAGCCCTAATGTCAGAGAGAGTCTACAGGATGGCGCCATCAGAGTTAGAGATATTGTACAAGATGATTGAAGAACTTAGAACCAAAGGATTCATTCGTGCTAGTGGATCGCCTTGGGGAGCCCCGATGCTTCTTGTGAAAAAGAAGGATGATACGTCCAGGTTATGTGTTGATTATCGTACCTTGAACTCAGTGACAATCAAGAACAGATACCCTCTTCCGAGGATAGATGACTTGTTTGATCAACTCAAAGGGGCAGCAGTGTTTTCGAAGATCGACTTGCACTCAGGATACCATCAGATCAGAGTCAGAGAGCAGGACATCCCGAAGACAGCTTTCAGATCCCGGTATGGGCATTGGGAGTTCCTTGTTATGCCCTTTGGAGCAACCAATGCGCCGGCTGTATTCATGGACCTCATGAATCGCATCTTCATGCCGTATTTGGACCAGTTCGTGATTATATTTTTGGACGACATCCTGGTCTACAGTAAGAGTGTAACGGAGCATGAGCAGCATCTCCGTGTGGTTCTTCAGATTCTTAGGAAGCACCAGTTATATGCCAAGTTCAGTAAATGCGAGTTCTGGCTCGATCGCATTTCGTACTTGGGGCATATCATCACCAGAGGAGGAGTAGAAGTGGATCCCCAGAAGATCGTAGCTATTGAGTCGTGGCCAGTACCCAGCACAGTTGCAGAAGTCCGTAGTTTTCTTGGATTAGCCGGCTATTACCGGCGATTTGTTTCAGACTTCGCTCGAATTTCAGCGCCATTGACCCAGTTGACCTGCAAGGATGTGTCGTTTGCCTGGACAGCAGAGTGCCAGGATTCTTTTGAGAAGTTGAAGCAAAGCTTGATGACGGCACCCATTCTCACGCTTCCAGATGGGACCGGAGGATTCTCAGTGTATTGCGATGCTTCAGGCAGAGGTTTAGGATGTATTTTGATGCAGCATGGGAAGGTAATAGCTTATGCGTCACGACAACTTCTTGATCATGAGAGGAATTACCCAACCCATGATTTGGAGCTGGCAGCAGTAGTGTTTTCACTTAAGTTGTGGAGGCACTACTTGTATGGAGATAGGGTAGAGATTTTTACCGACCACAAGAGCCTGAAGTATGTTTTCACCCAGAAGGATCTTAACATACGTCAGAGGAGATGGCTGGAGCTTCTTGTGGATTATAATGTCAACTTGCAGTACCATCCTGGGAAGGCCAACGTCGCTGTAGATGCGTTGACCAGGAGAGCCAGAGCTTATTTCCTAACGGTGCAACCAGAACTGTTAGCAAATCTATGAAAGATGGGTATAGAAGTTGTTCTTCCTTCCAGTGTGGCATTGATGGCCAACATGCAGGTTCAGTCCACTATAGTCGAGAGGATCCGGATGGCACAGTCAGCAGATTCCAAGCTTTAGCGACTCAGAGCAGAGTGCGAGACAGGACGAAGATCGGAATTATGCATTCATGAAGATGGTACACTTAGGCATGGTAAGCGTCTTTGTGTACCCAGCGGAGATATCAGAAAGGAGATCATGGCGAAGGCTCACAGTTCTCAGTATTCCATTCATTCTGGTGGTACGAAGATGTACCGTGATATTCGTCAGCATTTTTGGTAGAATGGTATGAAGAGGAAGATAGCCCAGTTTGTCTCTCGGTGTTTGGTTTGCCAACAGGTTAAAGCTGAACATCAGAGGCCAGCTGGACTTCTTCAGCCCATACCGATTCCAGAATGGAAGTGGGAGCATGTGACCAAGGACTTCGTGACTGGATTGCCTAGATCCCCAGCTGGTCGAGATGCTATTTGGTTTATAGTTGACCAGATCATGAAGGTGGCCCACTTTCTTCCATTCAGAGTTGGTCAGTCGACGGCTCAGCTAGCAGAGATGTATCTCAGGCAGATCGTCAGGATTCACGGTATGCCAGTCAGTATCACCTCGGACCGAGATTCCTGGTTTACGTTGCACTTTTGGCGTAGCCTGCAAGAGAGTTTGGGAACTCACCTCTAGTCAAAGCGTACGATCCAGACCCTTGAAGACATGTTGCGATCTTGCACACTCGACTTCAGTGGTTCGTGGGAAGATCACTTGCACCAGGTGGAGTTCTCGTACAACAACAGTTTCCAGGCCAGTATCCAAATGGCACCGTTCGAGGCACTGTATGGTAGAAAGTGCAGGTCCCCGCTAGTCTGGGATGATATTGGAGAAAGGCAGATGCTTAGTCCAGAAATGATTGCCCAGACAGTTGAAGTGGTCAGAAGAGTCAGGGATCATCTTCGTGTTGCCCAAGATCGCCAGTGCTATTGGGCCGATTCTCATCGGCGCCCTTTGGAGTTTTCCGTCGGCGACCATGTATTCCTGAGGATTTTGCCTAACCGTGGCGTCATTCTTTTTGGCATACGGGAAAAGCTTAGTCTTAGGTATATAGGGCCGTTCGATATTCTGGAGCGAGTAGGAGATATATCCTATCGCCTCGCTCTCCCGCCGTCGCTACGTGAGGTGCATGACGTGTTCCATGTATCCTAATTACGACGGTAGATTCCGGACCCGAGCCATATCCTGGATCATTCGGAATTGGTTGTTGGTACCAACCTTTCGTATGAGGAGAGACCCGTGTCTATATTGGACCGAAAAGAGAAGATGCTCAAGAACAAGACTATCAAGTTAGTCCGAGTTGCTTGGGGTTATCACTCTTTAGGTGAGTCAATATAGGACGTGAGGATGACATTCGATCGCGATATCCCGACATATTTGATTCGTAAGGTATAATGTCCTTCTTATGCCTTACACCCTTAGTTCCTTGCTTGAATAAATGATTGATTGCCTAGTTATAACTTGCTTGTGATTAGTATAGCTTGCTCTTGTCCCTCTAGCCTCTTAATTAAATTTCGAGGACAGAATTCTTTTAAGGTGGGTAGAGTTGTAATACCTATATTTCGTATTACGTATTTTGGAATACGTGTATATATTTTATCTTGTATTGCATGTCTTCTTGCTTGGTTTATTGGGTATTTCCATTTGCTTGGCCATAGTTCATCTTGGTTTGGTTTGGCTTGTATTGGTTAGGCTTGGTTTGGTTTTGGTTGAGGACCAACCTACCTACCTACCACCACCATCCCCATTTATTAACCCCCTCTCCTTCCTCTCTCCTCATTAATGTTCTTCTTCCTCCATTAACTCCTCACCAACCTGTGTGAGAGAGAGAGAGAGAGAGAGAGAGAGCTTAGACAAGTGCATCTTGCTTCATGGAGGAACCCAAATTTTATTGTTCCATTCTCTTCTTCACAGCATTCTAAAGTACTTTAGTACTTGGCATTTCTAATTTCCATGGCTCAATGCTTGTAGATCTAAGTTTATGTCATTTTTGGATTTCTTGGGTTTTGATCTATTTAATCTTGTTATTTTCAAGTTTTGATGGTTCCATGTTGTAGAAAATTTCATTCTGCCCCAATTTGACCTATAAAAGTTCAGATTTGGACTCTGGATGAAGGTTTTATGGAGCTTGGAAGCATGGCTTCATGGTGCTCTTCTTCTCAAAAATTTGGAGAAGAAGAACAGTTCCAGCCACACATAATTTCCTGCCGCATGAACTTAGCCGCATAGCCTTATGCGGCAAGTTCTATTTTTAGCCGCATGCACCAACTCAGCTGTACAAAGGCAGCATGGCATTTCAGCCGCATGACTAGGTCGACGAACTCCAGCCGCATAAGATTTCCCTCATTTGAGCCGCATGGACTTGATTCGAGCCGCATATGCTTGAACTTCTCGGAATCGCATACGCCTAAAATTTCCCTGGCCGCATAAGCCCCCAGTCACTCCCAGCCGCATGGGGTCCAACTCATTTCCCAGCCGCATGTGCTCTGCCCCGTCAGTCGCATATGCACCCATCTCCCTGCAGCCGCATAGGACTCATCCCAGCCGCATGGGACTCCAACCGACCCTGTCGTAAGAGTGTTCTCCGCCAGCCGCATATTCCCCCTCCCCGCGAGCCGTATGGATTTTTTTCCCCCAGCTGCATGGGCTGCGCTCTCCCCAGCCGTATAGGCTTATCCGTCCTGAGCCGCATGAGCTCGAATTCTGGGCCGCATGAAATCGCACCCATCCAGCCGCATGGGTTCATTCCTCTGAGTCGTATGGCTCCTCCCCGAGCCTTGCCCTTGTTATTCGATTTTCATTATTTTTATTATTTTGTTAACTTATGCCTTATGACTCTCACTGTAAGTTGGGTCTCTTTATAGAATGCTTATACTGTGTTATCCTGTACTTGTACCATGAATACGACAGTGACCCGTAGTGGTGCACTCCTGACAAGTAACATGACATGATAGTTGCCTGCCGTGGCGCACTCCTGACAAGTAACCTGACATGATTTATCCTGATAAGCTGTTGCGATGGCTCCCTGACACGACATGACCAATATAAATAACCTGGACACCGTGGGCGATTGTGCTTGTACAAATAAACCAGTCCTATCTTGTATCATGTTTAGGAAGGGACTCCTGAGTACCACGGTCAGGAGTACCTACTGAAATAGACTAAGGCTAATAAATAGAATAACACAGTAGTCATAAAGAGATTTCCCAGCTACAGGCAATTCCGTTACCTGGGCGCACCTGGAATCTGTAGCCTGCCGTCGAGGAAGGCACATTTTCAGCACACTGTCATGTGTTGCACCCTTCAAGCTACTTAAGGGTACATGCGTTTCCTGGACGATGTACCCACCCAAATTCAACCCTTAATATTTGACCTGGGTAACCTGGATGGTCTGCAGGACTTATGGTTGTGGAATAATCTCGTTGCATCTTGTTAATAACTAGGCCTGTGATAACCCTAGTTAGTTAAAGTATCAAGCCGTACTCATTGCTTAACCGTGATTGATTGGATGGAACAACCAGTCTAGTCTTGTCTTGCTCATGTACAAGATTGTTACATGTCTTGATTTCTTATGTTAACTTTCGATAAATGGTGGGGAGCCAAGCTCCGTTTAGATGAAGGGTTACAACCCCGGTCCTTGTTTGGTTTACGGGTTGTAACCTGGTTATCTGAATAGTTCCATGGTTATCTCGTCATATATCATCCTGGTATGTTTTTCTTATTTTCAGCTCTTACCATTTATTTATTTATTGTGCTAATTGCTGGTTTTAGTTCCTAAGTGAAGCTTCCTTTGTGGCACTTGCTCTTTCTGGGGTCTGACCCAGCTGGTTTTGTATGGCCAAATTTCGGAGCAGCTCCAGAGGATCTACCGACTTTCCAGCCCGATGGTGACCACCAGGCGTAACCAGGGCATCGAGTGGATTTATTTTTGATCTCCCACTTTATTGTAAAAATATTCTTTTGAGGCGTTTAGCCGACGAGCACCTGTTTAGCTCGATTGTATTTACTTACTGTCTGCCTACGGGCTGTAACATGATTGACAGATCCTATGGTTGATCATGTATGACTAAACTCTTGCTAGTCCTTACATTTTGTAATGACTAGCTTCATGATCAGCTGAATATGTAATGTTTGGGATGTCTTACTATTGTTTATTTGGTGATCTTACATCTTGTAACATTTACTTACTTGCTTGGGATTGAGACACTAGGCTTGTTCATGACCATAAAAGACTGTTGGCTTGTAGTTAAACCCTCATGTATCTAGACAGTCGTGACCGTATAGCGAGGTAGGTTTCACTTCAATATACGTAGCTGGCTATGTCTGCCCCCGCTCTCCAGTATTCTGGTTCTGGGGCGTGACACTGATTGAAAGATACAATGACAGAACCGGTACCTTCATGACCCCTCACGAGAAAATTGGTTTTGTACTTCATGAGAAGAAATATCTGTCACATCTTCCAATGGGTAACAACCCATATGAAGAATATGTGTCCACTAATGAGGAACTTGATATCCTTTCTATAGAAAATTCTCAGATGGTGGCTGTGTTCGAGGAGCTTCTATGCCATTATAAGATATGCTCCCTTTATTACAAAAGCGATTCCGCAGGGACTTGTTATACAACTAAGTGGTTGCTGTATTTGTTTCTAGGCTATATCTTTGAAGACAAGATAATCGAGAGTCAAGCTTGCGATCCTTGTTTCTTCCAACCGCTCAGTCGTAGCGGCATAGAAAAACTGATAGAAAAGTCCAAGCATACAGATAACATCTTGGATGTGGACTGGCACCCCTTTAAGGCTGGTGATACTATTGAGAGTTATCTCAGACAGGGTTACAAACCCATGTCAAAAGAAGCCTAATTGACAGGTTTTCTTGCTTATGGCTGCGACGGTTTATAGTTCCAGGGACTAGTACAGTCGATAGATTTTACAGAGGCATATTATTTGCTGTTGTACGTGTAAGCCCCTTGAATTTATGGCTTATTTTTTTTAATTTTATAAATCAATTATTTTGAATAAATACTATTTTTTGATTATTATTTGATTAAATGCTCTTTACCGTGACATTGACTTCTGGAGCGTTAGGGATGCCAATATCTGGAAACTCTCTACATCAGTGTGTAGTAGACAGGATTACCTTCATGTTGATATATCATGTCCCATCCAAAATTGTTCCCTTGTACTCTTTTTGCTTCACACAACTTCGTGTCAATTTAGACCATTTGATCATTAAATAATTATTAATTGATTTTTCCACTTTTATCCTTGATCATCATATGCACGTTACCGTGACTTTTAATTTAGGAGCACAAGGCTAGTCATTTTCTTGAAACCAACTTCTCATGCGTGATCTACTCGAGACGCCCTACACCCATGACCTTCGTGTCCTACTCAGACACACCATCTTGTGCTTCATTTGCTTTGCACAACTTTTGGGTTAATTTAGGCCAATTAATTATCCACCGTAGAATGTGACCTGACTTCCAATTTAATTTCGGGACCCGACATCGATCCAACCTAGTCGACCCAAATTATGGACATGGCCCACACGAAGCCTACTACCCGCATGACACTTGTGTCCCATTTATTTGAGCCCCCACATGCTACTTATTTACCCATGATCATAAATATCGATATTAATTCAATTATTGCACCATGTCCGATTTTGACCCGACCCGGCTCAACCAAACCCAGTCCAAGCTTCATGTTACCCTCCCTCATGACACCCTCACTCTCATTGTCTTTAAAAAATATTAAATATCTAGTCTATCCTTTTTTTAATATTTAATTTATAAACCCCCCTTAATTAAATGCCTAGAGTAAAATCTAATCCCCATTTAATCCTAGCCTTTGATCTACCCCAACTCATCACCACCCTCCATTTCTTATACAACACAAACTCACACACCCAGATGGATAGGCCGGCCCTAATTGTTAGGTAAAGAATCTATTTCTCTCTCCCCCTTTTATTACATACACACCTAATATTAACTTTCTCTCTCCTCCCCAAACAAACACACCATCACCAACAACAACAACATCAGCTCCCCCTCCTATTCTTTATCAGCCGAACCACCTCTCCCCTTGGCCGAGCTCCACCAGCCCACTCCCATGGCTGACAGCCCCCAGCCTCCTTCATCTCCTCCTCTTTTTTTATCATCATCATTCTCTTCATCACACCACACCATTTCACCATCACCATTTCACACCATCACCACCAGCCCTTCACCACCACTTTGCCGCCACCACTGAGTTCTACCGCCGCCGTGCCCAGTCAGGCCGGGCACCACCGCCGTCGCCGCCGTGCTAGGTCAGCACAGCATGCGAACAAGCGCAGCAGCAGCAGCTGCACAACCGCAGCAGCAGTGGCGCGCGCGGTAGCAGCCACTACCGGCCAACCGCGTGCCGCCGCGGCCGCCGTCGCCGCAGGCGGGTCCCCCTGGCCGGGCGCACCTTCGGACAGGCCCCCGTGGCGAGTCCCCGCGTCCCCGGTGCGAGAAACGCCCAATTCGTGCGTTTGGCACGTGATCCCGTCGGCGCGTGCTCGAAAACGAAGTCAGAAGTTTGTTTCGAAGCAGCAACTTCGTGCACATTTTTCGAAAAATCTGACCGTTGGATCGACGATTTCTTTACTCCGCCTCATTCTCGGTATATCCGTCTTCACTTTTCTCAATTTTCGTCCGTTAATTTTGTCGTTTGATACATCAAAACCGGCCACAAAGTTGACGCTTTAAATTGTGTTATTTTTGGACAGTTTTGTGGAGCCAACTTCGTCGGTTCGTATCTCCTCCATTGCAGCTCCGTCTGGCGTACCACTAGTTCCTATGCGTAGCTGGTATAACCCTCTTCCTACCCCTTAAGTTTTGTTTCATTATGAGCACGTTTGATTTGTTGAATTCGACGCCAAAGTTGGCCGTCCGAATTTATAATTTCCAAGTTATTAATTTCCATTTTTGAACCCGGAACTCCGAATTCAATTTTTAATACCACCAGTAGATTCGTGGCATCGTTCTGGCACGTTTTCATATAAAGTTTATTATATTTGGAGGGCATGAGCCCTGGCACATATTTCGGTGCAAAACAGGCCCCGCAATCTGGGTTAACGAGTCATTTTGAGATCGGCTCATCGGAATCCAATTCTGGATATACCGTTGAGTTCTTATCGTCATTATGGACTCATTGACATATAATTTATTAGATTTTATTGGACATTGGTTCTGATACGCATTTCGGTGCAAGTCGGATACCAATATCCGGGTCAACGGACCAATTTGAGATCGGCTCATCGGAATCCAATTCTGGACATACCGTTGAGTTCATATCGTCATTTTGGACTCGTTGACATATAATTTGCTGAGTTTTGAGGACATTGGCTTCGACACGCTTTTCCGTGCAAATAGGAATTTTAATGTCCTGGTCAACGGACCAATTTGAGATCGGGTCAACGGAATCCAATTCTGGATATACCGTTGGGTTCATATCGTCATTCTGGATTCGTGGACATATAATTTTTTAGGTTTGGTAGACTAGTATTCTTGCACATTTTTTGGTACAAAGCGGGTCCGACACGGACACCGTTTTGACCCAAAATTATCTTTTTGCCCCTGTGTTCAAATTGGACTTATGGATAGGCTATCCTGGCTGATTTGACCATTTTGGACACGTTGGTGATGTTTGTTTCATCATCCGACAATGTTTGTAGATATTTTCTCTTTGTATTACCTTTTATTATAATTAATTCTTATTAAGTTCGTATTTCGGAATTAGTACAACGAAACTGAGATCAATCGATTCCAGTGATCTCACATCGCTGAAATTGACAAGATGATCATGTGGATCACTGTAATATGATTATTAATCTTACCGTTGATTATCTTATCTCGATTTGCGTGTCGTAGGTTTCGATGTACGAATAACGAGGTACAACTTGATATTTTAATTCTTAGAATAGAGTTGATCCTGTTTGACCAAGATATATGATATCTTGGTAGGTAAATATTAGGAATAGTATGCTTAGGTTAGTTTTGACCTCGGTTGACCAAGTTTGACTGCTTTGACCAAAAGTCAACTATCAGTCAACACTTGGCCTAGAAATGTCTAGAACTTGACCAGGTTGACCAGTTGACCAAAAGTCGACTGTTAGTCAACATTAGCCTAGTTTAGCCTAGTTTGACATGGTTTGACTTCCTGTGACCTAGTGTGACTCAGTGTCACCTAATTTGACTTAGTTGGACTGAGATTTGACCTAGATTACATAGCTTATACTATATAATCCTGCCTAACACTGTTGAACCCTAATTAGCTTATATATATCTCATCTTTAGGTTTGTGGCATCACTCTGAGCATCGACCCCATTTGACAGTTCAGGACCGCAGGCGAGTATATTCACTGATAGTTTTCATTGTCTTGATATATGCTATATCTGATTCAGTTGTAGTGTCTTACTCGATTCCAGTCACGATAGTTCACAGACTAGTATATATTGGATCATAACATGGGATGTTGTTCCTAGATTTTTTTTGGTATATTGGTATATTTACAGTTTTATTTCCTGTACTTATATAGACACCGATTCCTAAGGGGACTTGCTACCCTCTTATGAAATCCCGTGTCATGACGTGTCATGTCCAGATCCATTATACTATTCGGGGGTGGGAAATTATTAGGGGCTATGTGATCAAAGCCTCCTGTTACTATATTTGCTTGCGCCACTCTCACCTCACGTAGGGTGTAGCAGATTCCTCCATGTGCTTGTTATCCAGGTTGGCCGGCATGACCCTTTCCAGAGATTTTTATGTGATTGTCGGGCCAAGTGGATAACCTGTCCTGTAACATACCCAAAGTCGATAACATAACGCTCTAATAATTCAAGGCATATTTTATATTTATTTATCATAGGAGGCTAAGTTCTGTTCGGGAGAAGGGTTACAACCCCAGTCCTTGTTTGGTTTACGGGTTGTAACTCGGCTTCCGAATAGTTCCCAAGTCATCATATATATATATATATATATATATATATATATATAATATATATATATATATATATATATATATATATATTGTCGTCTTATTCAGTACTCACATCCTGTTATATATTTTCTGTTGATTTTGTCCTGTATTTCACATGTTCTACATGCTCTTATGCTATACCTTGATTTGGAGGCTAGGTTCTGTTCGGGAGAAGGGTTACAACCCTGGTCCTTGTTTGGTTTACGGGTTGTAGTTCGACTTTCGAATGGCTCCCAAGTCTTCCCATATCTTTGTCTTGTATTTTATTATACTGTCTCTTATAAAATTTGTCAATTTATATGGAACTGCTGTTAGTGTTTGTACTTGCTCATTTTTCTGACAGGATAACCGTTGATGTTTACAGAGTACATGTTAGCTGATTGCTCTACCTTTTACGGGTATGGCTAGGATAGAGTTTGATGAGACATTACCCCTCGATCTCCAGCAGTGGATGAGACACCATTAGTTTAGATTAGTCATTTTTCAGTTGTATTTATTCTCTGGATTACTGTATTTGAGATTTGGGATGTTTCTGGATTTGTGTTATCTTAGACACTTAGAACTCTATCTGGTTGTATCTCTGTGGTTTCATTTCATTTCATATCCATCTATCTTTTATCGTATTCTACCTTAGATATGATTGAGACTGTATTTGCTATGTCACCTCCATTCGGAGTGTATATACTGTACAGGTACCTTATATATTGTTAGATGATTGACCTAGGACAGCGTTCTACCGCCGACACTGCGACGTAGGCTGGATGTAACCACGTACCCGTGCCCCGAATCAGGGTGCGGGTCGTGACAGTACGTCTAGTATTTGGCCACAAGATGGACATTTTTCTAGTGATGACTTGTCTCCTGAACGTAGGACTGCGTTCTTTTGTAGACACTATGCTGCACGATAAGGCTGCTCGGCTGGATTTCCCCTACCGAAATGCCATATACTTATTTGTTCGGGTGGTTATTGCTACACCATTCTAGTTTGATGGACCCTAATATGGGCGAAGTTGGGGGTAACTTCATCAGGCGTTATTCCAATGCTCGTTGGAATATAAACGCACTTTCAGAATACAGAAGAGCTTTGAATCGAGGATCTGGATGGAGATTTCAATGTGTTCCCCCTCCTCCAGGATATGAGAATCTTCCTCCACAAATGATGGATTTAGGAGCAGCACCTCTCCGTCTGTCCCCGACTATTTTTACATGGTTGAAGATAATCCGTCCGTCTCATCTAGTAAATCGATTTGAGGAAGAGAGTTTTCTAGAACCATATTTGCCAAGTCGATTCGCTCGACAATTTTGTTATGATCAGCTGCATATGGGAAATGCCACTACTTGCCTTCAAGCCAAGGGTTTCTTGATTGATGGTGCTAGGGCTTAGAGATATTATAATGCCAGAGGCACTAAGGCTATATTCTCCATGTCCCATAATCTTGCTCAGGGTCCGCGTATGTTATACACATACACGAATTTCTATACTTCGGTAAACACTTTTGCCGAAAACTTTCATCTGGTCCACAGTTTTGCCAGTGATAAGCGATCGAAGGCTGGAGTTCGTACTGCACGATTGTTCAGGGATGCAGAAGATCGAGACCCTGCCGATGATCCTCTGGAGGCTTCTCTTGTAGGCTTCCTAGATGAAGTAAACGAGCCGTTGGACGTATCATTAAAAGTCCAAAAGGAAAAGTCTCCTGCCAAGGGGCTTAAGAAAAAAAAGACTGGAGATTCATCTGCTCCTTAGCATCATGATGATCTTCCTTCTTCTCCTAAAGCATCGGGGAAGAAAAAGATAAAGACTACTTTGCTCATTAATGAACAGCCTACTACTAGGACGACTCGGTCCCAGTCGAAGAAGATACATAGTGGGACCTCTCTTGGGGAAGGGGAAATAACTCCTTCAGTTCCAAAATAGATTGGAGTCGCCCGAGAAGAAGTGCATAGAATACCAGATGACCTTGATGAGGTCGAAGAAGAGCCTGTAGCACCTCTGTTACGGAAGGCTAGAAGAAAATTATTGGTGACTCGAGCAGAACGTCAAACCATTTACGCTTCCTCCCTCCAAAAGAAATTTGACATATCATTATCCTCAAAGGAGGATCTACCATCTCAAAAAGTTAATTTCTATGCTTTTAAGCAAAATTTTGAAATGAATGATATACATTGATATTATCCTTTTTCATCTACAGAGGCTACAACAACTGATATTCCAGTCTCAATTACTACCGAGGCAATTCCAGGATATCGAATTGTACGGAAAACTGTTTCCATAATTGCCCTGGCTACAGCAGGAGTAACATTGTCATCCCCTACTCTAAATGTTGAGTCCTCCAAAGAAGAGTTGCCTCCTATAGAATCTCAAGCTGGAGCTACCGATCTTTCGGCCACTCAAACTCCTATTCTCAAGAAGATCAAGAGATGATAGACGCTCTCCTGGATTATGACTATAGCGATGTGTCAATCGGAGATAATTCTGCAAGTGTTGTCAAAGAAGAACCAGTTCCAGTAGATATCCCACTGGTATCGACTGAAAAATGCCACACAACTGTTGAGGATGAAGAAAATCCAATTGTTGAGGAGGGACATCCAAGCCCGAAAATTGATGAGCCTGAAAATAAAGAAGATCAAACTACGGCTCTTGAAGATGTTGGAAATGATGAAAACCCAACACTGTTGTTGCAGAGACTCAGACCCCTACTGATCAAATCTTTGAAGTCAGGGATACAGAGGAGATTACCCCAGTTAACTAGGCAGAATCAGGGACCGAAAATAGCCGTTTCTTATCAGGCGGTTCCGAAGCTGGGAGTAGTCAGGCAGCTGTATCTGAAACTACCATGGCCAGACTTCTTCTGATCTGGACATGCCCCGTGAAACCCCATATGTATTGCCAGGATCAGGTCAAATTTTGACTTTTATTTACCTTAATTCCTGTAATTTATATGTAATGACTGTGTATCTTGATCACAGTGGGTCCTGTGGGGACACTTGCAAAAGCTGCATCGACCACCTTCAATTTTAGCTCAACCATGGCTCCTCTGGATATAGGAACCCAAACTGGAGAGGGGAGTTCTTCTATGATGCCAGTACTCGGGTCTCCTGGTATACAATCTGTAGTTCCTCCAGTTACTTCGGAAACAAGAATTCCAATAGAAGTGGCTACCCCGGGGATCTCAGCGATGAACAGAGCTGTTGTCGAAGCTTATACTAATGATTTCTTCACTTCTCTCTGAAGTCTTTAATTTAAATGGTCATAGAAAAGGACCAACCTTATGAATCAGTAAGGGGCCCTGCCTCCTTCATCATTGGAGCCATCCACAAGATTGGTGATCTGGATAGAGTCAATTATTTAGATCATATTTTGAATGAACTTGAAGAATCGATCAAGTCTTACAAAGATCTAATAAGAGGAAACATCCAGAAACTTGTAGATGCTGAATGCGAGGTGATGACTCGTGAAGCCGCAATACGAAAAGCAGAGTTTGAAGCTTCTGTGGTAGCTTTCTCACAGTATTTCGCAGAGTTGGAATCTCGCATTATCAAGACAACTTCTTCTGTTGAATGTTATAAGACTGAAGCTGCAGAGAAAGAAAAAGAAGCTGCTGAATATCAAGTTCGTCTTCAGGAACTAGAAATTGAAATGG
Organism: Iris pallida; assembly: GCA_029216955.1. Classification (NCBI taxonomy): domain Eukaryota; kingdom Viridiplantae; phylum Streptophyta; class Magnoliopsida; order Asparagales; family Iridaceae; genus Iris; species Iris pallida. The sequence goes on along the minus strand of JANAVB010004365.1, from coordinate 37,600 downwards.
CTCGGCTTCAAGAAGCAGCTAAAGCAGCTCGACGACACGAAGAAGAAGTATTGGATATGCATCAAATTGCTGCAAGTCAATTAGATGACTTGAAGAGGCAGCGGGATGCACTTATCCAAATCGAAGGTGTAGAACTGGAACACCGAGCAGAATCGCTGCAACCTTTTGATCCGGAGTCCGGGAGAGCTCTTGCAAGACAAAGGATACTTGACACCAGAGTAGAGAGGGCTGAGAATTTGAAAAGATTGATCATTGATCTCAGCACTCAGCCTCCCCAATGAAGCAGTCTATAGGATCTTTTGTCTTCTTGTGTTTCAAATGATGTACTTTTTTTTTGACATTTTGAACATTATGGCAATAAAAATAATACTCTTTTTGTGATTCTATTACTTATTATATACCTATAGTAGATATAAGTAATAAATAAGGATAGGAAAATATGTTCAGAGGTACCCGACATGACATATCCCCTAAAAGAAAATAATAATATTAATTATATCTGTTCAAAGGTAATGTGGACGTGACAGAATATAACTCAGAATATTATCATTTTAAAAGACGACTTTATCAGAGGTAATGTGGACGTAATAAGTCGCTGATATAGATGATAGAATTCAGAGGTAATGCGGACGTGAATCTATTAATATAGAAAATAGAATTCAGAGGTAATGTGGACGTGAACTCATTTTTTTCTATTGACGATCTTCAAATCGGCTAGGACTTAAAGACATGATATCATGTCTAAAAAGATGATATTTGTGATAATACAGATTTATCATAAAGATAAGACATCTTTTAAAATAGCTGGGTTTCAAAAGACAGAATTGATGATTCGGATAGACTCCACTGGAGATTTTGAGAGGAAGGGTATTTCTGAAACTGGAGATACCAGAACTGGAGGGTTCATCAAGTACCGATTTATGTCTTCAAATGCTTGTTGACATTCTTCAGTCCAAATAAAAGACACCTTTCTTCATGAGTTGAGTCAACGGTCTACAGCGTCCAGAGAGATTTGAGATGAATCTCCTGATATACGCAAGCCGTCCCTGGAATCCTCGTAGCTCTTTTAGGTTGCGTGGAGGACGCAACTCTTGAATGACTTTGATTTTCTTAGGGTCAACGTGTATACCTTTAGAGGTAATAATGAATCCAAGAAATTTGCCACTAGCGACTCCCAAGAATGACTTGGTGGGATTCATCTTAAGTTGATGCTGGCATATTAGATCGAATATAGTTCTTAAGTCTTAAATGTGGTCTTCCTTTAGACGATTTTTGACAGCAATATCGTCTACATATCATTCAACCGTCTTTCGTAAATGATCATGGAGGATAGTACTCATGGCCCACTGATAAGTTGTACCAGCATTTTTGAGACCAAACGGCATGACTGTATAGCAATAGACTCCAAGAGAAGTATAAAAAGATGTATGTTTTTTATCTTCTGGATACATCTTAATTTGATTATATCCTGAAAATCCATCCATAAAAGATATACGTTCAAATCCGCAAGTATTGTCGATCATGACATCGGTGATTGGAAGAGGAAATTCATCTTTGGGACAAGCTTCATTAAGGTCTCTGAAGTCGGTGCAGACTCTGACCTTCCCTGTTTTCTTTAAAACTGGGACAACATTAGCCACCCAGTCCGGATGTTGTTCTTCTCTGACGAAGCCACATGCAATGAGCTTATTGATTTTAGCTTCTATGGCGTCCATCATGTCAGGATGAAATCGACGCTGTTGTTGCTTAACTAGCCTTATATTTCGCAGAATGTTGAGTTTATGGGTAGCAATCTGGGGATCTAATCCCGACATGTCTTCATAGCTCCAAGTAGGGGTGAGCATTCGGTTTATTCGGTTTAAACCGAACCGAATAACCCAAAACTGAATTGGACCGAAACCGAATAAGCAAAACCGAAACCGAACCGAATTGGCCCAAAACCGAATCAAACCGAACCGAATTAAATCGGTTCGATTTTCGGTTTATTCGGTTTATTCATATTTTTTGATTTTTTTGAGCTTTTTTTGTTAATATATATAGTAACTAAATATAAATAGACATATTTAGTATATACCTATATATATTAATACTTATATATATAGTACACACACACACACACACACACACACACACACACACACACACACATATATATATATATATATATTAAAAAATATATATATATATAAATATAAATTAATTAATTAAATTTTCTTATTCGGTTTTCGGTTTTGGACCGAAACCGAAACCCAAAACCGAAACTGAATAAGAAAATTTGGTATTTTTAAAACCGAAACCGAACCGAATTTTTTTAAAACTGAACCGAACCTCTTATTCGGTTCGGTTCGGTTTTCGGTCCAAAACCGAATAATGCTCACCCCTAGCTCCAAGCGAATACATTAATGTATTCCTTTATGAGTTGGATCAGTTCTTGTTTACCGGCTCCAGGGAGGCTTTTGCTGATAAATATTGGTCTTGAGGAGGTTTCATCTCCAACATCGAATTGAACCAACTGATCTTCGGTAGGCGGATCATGTTGCTCGAAGCGAAGCTCCCATTGAGTATCCATCCTTTGTACCCAAGGATCAGATTCAGAGGCTTCGACAAAATCTTTGTCGTCTTTCGAGAATTCAGCAGTTACCATATTGGAAGATAGAGTCACTCGATGGACGTGTCCTAAACTGGTGTCTGAATCCCATGAAACGGAATCAGAAGAGTTAGATCGTTATTCTTTTCCAGATTCGGAAGCTTCTGGAGTCAGAATTGGTGAAGTATAACCCAATCTCCACTTCGTTTTGCTGTAATATTGTTATGATTTTCCTTTTAGAGCAGGGATACGAATAGGAGTTCGTCTTTCCTTACCACCATTGAGACCAGCTTTAAAGTTATAGCCCATCTTTTGAATGATATCTTTTGATTGTTGACTATAATGACGTAGTTGATGTCTTCTGTTATCGTGATTGTCTTCATCACCATTGGGCGTGATCTTCTGTTCTGTTCCTTTACTAAAAAGTATAGAAAGTTCATCTTTCTTCCTAGAAGAAACTAAGAAGAAGGAGTCCTTTATTGGCTCAAGCAATACTTCGTCTTCGAGAGGTTGAACGGCTCCTATGGTAAGTGGTTCGAAGTTATCTAGTATTTCTAAATAACATCGAGTATAATAAAGAACATCAGTATACTGTAAAGGAGATGCTATTTTATTGATTTGTACATCATCATTTACAATAAGATTTTTAGCCTTAACAGAAGGTTTAGTAAGGTTGCTAACCAGAGAAGAAGAGGAAGGATTTTTGGCCTTAACAGAATGTTTAGGGAGATTGATGACCAGAGGAAGAGAAGGAGAAGGTTTGTTACGACAAAGGTCGATAACAAGAGGCTCAGAAGAGGTGAGCTCTCTTTGTTTCCTTTTTTCAGCAAGAAGCTGTTTGTTATGAGAGGAAAGATGGATAGTCAAAGCCTGAGAAGAATAGGGACGAGTAGTATGTCCTTTGACAGGGATTGTGAGAACATCTTTTGAAATATCTTTTTGATCTTCCTTACTATCCATCGCTAATACAACCTTCATGAATTCTTCCTTGTACATCCGAGAATCAGTATAATATGCTTCAATGCCCTTGAAATGATTTAGGTCAGCTACTTCCTTTTGGACCTCTCCATTGACGTCTACATATTTGAGACATTGGTGTAGAGTGGATGGTACAATGTTATGCTCATGTAGAAAGGGTCTCCCCAGCAAAGCATTATAAGAGCCAAGATTGTCAATCACATAGAAAGTAACCTTTGTACGAAGATTGCCTATTTGAACCTTCAGACGAATCTTTCCCAGAGGTTCACTTCTTCCAGAATTGAATCCTAAAATTATCGTGATGGTTGTTGAAAGATTGTGTACAGGAATCTTTAATGCATCGAGTAGAGTCTTTGGCATAATGCTAAGTGCAGACCCAGGATCGATCAAAATGCGATCAACCTTCATGGTATCGACATATCCCGTGAAGTAGAGGGGTCAGTCATGACTATTATCTTCCAACAGCATATCATCTTGTGTAAAGGTGATGTTGGGTATCAGTTCCATCACACTATGACAATGAAGGCATGTTATAGGCTCTTCCTTTGGCTTCTTGAGGAATGTTAGACAAGTATCAGCTTGCATCAAAGCTTCACTCAACGTTTCTTGAGTTTCCTTCGAAGGACAGAGTAGCTCAAAAATTGACAATCTTGCCGGGGTATTAGCCAGCTGAGCCAGTATATTAAAGTTATACAGCTTCTCGAGTCCCAAAGTTAGAGTCTTCTTTAATACTTTATCAAAACGGATAGGCTGTTTTCCTTTGTCGGCTGTCGCCGATCTGGGAAGAGTTGGTTCTACTGGAGGTGATGAAGCTGATGGAACATTGACAGTAGGAGAAGATGATGCTTGAGGAGCCTCCAGAGCTGGAGCAGGGTTTTCTTGGCCTTCTGAATAATCTCTTAGGTAAATTTTTTCAGACCTGGTACCAGTTAAGGCTTCTTCTTCGGATACAGATTCGAAGGACACCATATTGCAACTCTTTGCCTAGATCTTATTTTTGGAAGGTTTTTTTTTTTGCAAGATGAAGAGTTTGTCCAGTAACCCAAACCAATCCAAGATTGGTTGTGAGAAAGACATAGGGAAAGAGGTACATGAGATACCTTTCCATGGTTCAAACCAGAGGCCTTTTGTAGATCATATCCTATTTTCGTCATTAGTATACGAGACTGTAGACTATACAGATGGAAAGCTGGTTGATATTTGGCTTCTGACTTTGATAATATTGTCTTAGCAAGGGAAGAAGAAGATGGATTATCTGCTGCCGAGATGAAGGTAGCAGTTAGAGGTGGAAGACAATGTTCATCCAACGAAATTATATGACATAATTTATATTTAGTGGCCTTCTTAGACTTGGTGGAGGAAGACGGTATTTCGAAGTCAACCACTAAATCTGGATGGATCCACATAATTTTCCCTTTATCAGTAGATAGAGGAACAAGACCATCAGTTCGTGCAGGTGGAAGATTAACAATCTCCAGAGTAGTTCTCGGGATGGGGATGACGCCGTCCTGCACAAGTTAAGCCAAATAATCTCCAAACTTTAGGGAAACGACGTTAGTCGTTACAGTTTTCTTGTCTTGTTGGAGAGTGATTGCACCGGCATTGACCATCTCCTAAATTTTACCCTTGAGCACATAGCATGCTCGAGTTGGATGTCCAATAAATCTGTGGTAAACACAATATTTTAGGATGGTCAGTCTTACCAACTTCCTCTGGCCGTTTTGCTTCTGGCAGTTGAAGTTTATTGCTCTTGATTAGACAATCAAAGATACTCATGATATCATCTTCATCAAAAGAGTATTCTTCTTTTGGACGTGGTGCCCTTTGTGGTGGTGCTGTTGGGGTAGATGTTGGCTGACTTACATTGATAGCTAGAACTTCTTTGCCTTTGAGATTAATAGCCAAAGTCTCCTTGCTCTTGTGATTTTCTGACGGCCACTATTATTTGGTGTAGCGTGTTTATCTTTGTCAAGATTAGGCATTTGAATACCTAATTGTTTGAACTTGTCAGCGCTCTCTTCTGCTACTTTGGCGTTCACTATGAAGGAAGGCCAGTCCTAAAACTGTGTTGATCCCGTTCACATGCTGATTATAGGCAACAGGTTTGATTTGCAAGTGTCTATAGTCAAAGTATCTGGAGTTTCGAGAGATATTTTAAGTGCTTCACGGCAGAATCGTTCAATAAAACGTTCAGTAGTTTCATTATGTCGTTGTTTGATTTTGATGAGAGCTAAAATCGTTCCAAGAATATTTGTTTGAAGCCAAAGAAAGAGGTTATACAACCATCTGGTAAACTACGATACCAGTCATATGCTGCACCAGCTAAATAGCCGACAAATACTCTAGTAAAAAGAGCATCATTTGGTTGAAGTTGATCAGTCATTACTTCAAAGTGCTTGAGGTATTGACTTGGAGATGTGCTGCCATCAAACAACATAATAGTAGGGGGTTTGTATTTAGGAGGAAATTGGACTTCTTTCCATTCTATGGGATAGGGCTGTTTGATCCCAAGCTTCTGTAAGCCGTCTTTCTGTTTGAAAGCTTCAAATTGAGTACGTAAAAGTTTTACGGCCTCATTTGTATTTTCTGATGATTGTGGAGCAGTGGATTGATTTGATATGTTAGGAAGAGGTACTGCATGATAAGTACCACCTCCAGCACCGGATTGACTTGGAGCAGCCTGTACTAGTATGGAAGTAGTATGAGGAGATTGTTCTCCAGACCAATGTTGATGGGAGCTAATGTTATTACAGGTTCCTGAGTTGGAATCAGATTTGCGACCGATGGAACTGTATGTTGTGCCATAATCACAGCATGCATGCCTGTCATCATCTCAGCCATGTTCTTCAAACTAGCCTCCAAAGCAGCAATTCTTTGCTCTTAATTGTTAGAACTAGATGCATCTTGATCTTCTATGGTGACATAAGCAGTCACTTCTCTAGCTATTGAAGACGAGCTAGTGGAAAAGATAGTCTTTCTGGAACTTTCACTTTCAGCATCAAAGTCATATAAGGAATCACCCCCAGAATAAGTGATAGGGGTGTCCTGTTGACTGAGAGAATCTTGGTTGGAAGGAAGATTCCTTTGACTGATTGTGTCTCGGCTTCTTGATCAAGTATATTGGTATACTCCTTCGTCGGATTCATGAATCCGATCTAAGTACTTTGACTGGGATTGCGGGATGCATTACGTCTTGGACGTTTTCCACCCCCAGTGCTTCGAGATGCCATATTGACAGGAGCATAGAGTAGTTCATCTTCGTCCACTAGGATAGGTTCAAGAGTCTGAACATAATTCAAACGGTCAAAGACAGACCGTTTAGCCGACTGACAGCAACATTTGATGACAACTTCATGGTGATGATTGCAATGACATTCTTGCTGTTGGATCACCGTTGAACGGGATGGATTTGCAATCTTCTGTTTCTGTATCAAGAGTTCACGGAGATCACTAACAGGACGAGAAGAAGTTGCAGGAATATTGCCCTTGACGATATTCGGGACATGGTTCCTGTTCTTGAGGTATCCCGAACCTTGAGTGTACAAGGACGTGCTAAGTTGGTTTGCATAAGTCATAGGATTTTTTACCTCAAAATTCTTCCTCTGGTACAAGTTAGCAACTGGTGCAGGTTGCGCTTGATACATTTTATGTTTTCCCGAGGTTGACCCTAATTGACACCTGTTGATATAGGTGCACAAGTTTGACAGGGGTGCTACTTGTGCATCTACTTGAGATACTAGCAGTTTGCCTTATCAGAATCTTGAGATACGTAGGGTCGGAAGATCTTTCCCTGACCTCTTTGGAGGACGCATAATACCCTTTTGTGTGGAAAGTTCATTCTGAATAGAACCCATTTTCCTGACAGAGATTTGGTTGTGTTAAGGAGAGTAGGATTTCTATCTGAATCCACTTTTGTGCTGAGAGGCGCAAAAGCACAATCAGCAGTACTTTTCATCCAGTCAACGACTCGAGCAGAATAAGGAAAAGCCAAAGAGTGTTTTCTTGATTTAATGATTTCCCAGTAAGTTTCTGGCTTGATGACGAAGAGGGAACCACTAAACAATGTTTTCCTTTACGTTGCACCAATGCAAAAATATGTGCAGGTTATGCTAGAGCAGGAATAGGCACAGGTTGTGCCAGTGCAGAATTATGCGCATGTTACGCCAGAGCAGGAGCAGGCACAGGTTGCGCCAAGAAAGAAAAGGCTAAAGGACGCTTTCCTTTGTTTTGGACAGTAGTGTGTCTAGATGAAGTCTCCTTTGATTTCAGAATCGGAGAAGTAGAGGATTCAGCCAAAAGACTATTTCCTTTAGGTTACGCTAGGACAGTAATATGCGTAGGTTACGCCACAATAGGTATAGGCACAGGTTGCGTCTGGGAGAAAAAGACTAAAGGGTGCTTTTCGTTGTTTTGGACAGCAGTGTGTCGAGACGAAGTCTCCTTCGATTTTAGAATCGAAGAAGAAGAGGAGTTAGCCAAAAGGCGATTTTTTTTAGGTTGCGCCAGGGCAGTAATGTGCGTAAGATATGCCGAGGTAGTATGTTGTGTCGTCGAGGACTTACGAGTCCAGACAGAGCGTGTCTAGTTCTTAACAGCGGCAGTAGTGCGTTTGGCACCCCCAGCATTGATCATGGCCTCGTAGGCTGTCTGGTCGACTTGAATGACTAGGGTCTTCTGGGTCTTATCGATCGACGTGGTATCACATGGAGTTGTCATTTTCTCGTCGGAGGAGAAAGTCATCCCCAGCAGAGTCACCATTTTGTTTGTAAAAACAAAAAAAGAAAATTATATTTCTACAAACTGAGAAAAAGTACAAAGAGTATAATTAATTTCTGGGGAAGTACAACTATAGGAATCTGATCAGAAGACGATCACTTTATCCCTTGGACGATGTGATATCAAAGACACGAGCTTCTAGAGGATACAACAGCACTTTTGCAGGAGTTTTTGATCCTTCGTTCCTATAAGACTGATTTGAAACACTATTTATAGAGTTCTTGAAATAACTGTTTAACAGTTATTCTGGGTTGCACGTATTTCAGGTTGCGCGCCTCCTGTTCACTTGCGCGAGCCGTTGCACTAACTGCTGTGAACGCGTGACATCGTTTGATTGAGATGTGCATGGTCGTGGGCACATTCTACGAAGTTAGTGGCATGTACGCCACGTCACCCTGCAATAGATACAGTTCGATCACTTTACGAGCAACATCAGGTTGCACGGGAATGCAACCTAGCAACTTGCGCCCGGGTTCAACCTTGCGCACCCTAATACGTTACGCGAACTACTAGCAGTCATCTTCAACTTGCGCCTAAGTACATCTTCGCGTACCCTGGCACGTTGCACAAACTACTGGCTGTCATTAAATCTGACCAAATCTTCTCGAGATTTATGTTGTGCGGGATTCGAACGGATTCTCGAGGAAGTGTGCTACATGGTTCTCGCACAACCTGTCTCTTGCGCAACCTGATGTTGGCGCAACCTGATGTTGCACAACTTGATGTTGGCTCAACCTGATGATATGACTTCAGGAGTGACATAGCTTGATTTTTTAGCCTCTACAAGCACGATATGAGAATACAAGATGAAGCAAACCTACGATATCGAAATTTTGTAAATAGCAATACGAGTATGTCGAACTGGTTGATTGTAAACTTTGTGATTGATCAGGCAAGATTATAAGGTCATCGACGATTGTTTCGATGTGTATAGCCTCTCGGGTGTTGAATGTGGGTAGATAAACTCGAACTCAATATGAGTAGATGTTTCGTGAATTTCGGAATCATCGATGGTAGTTCTTGAATTACTCGGAGGATAGTTGCACCTTAGTTGCGCAGATAGAAATGATTACGCCCGAATTTGGGTAGTCCCATAAAATTCATCAAAATGTGATTTGGCTCCGAAAAAATATAGCATGGTTCATAGTAACTATCATTCGTTAACGACCCATAATTATCAAGCGTAGCTTTGGAGCAGTTGATCCTAGAAGACTTGACCGCTAAATCAATGTGAATGTTGTAGTCCCATAAGATAACCCGTATGATGTCGCATATGGAATTGCGTCAAGAATAAATACAATGTGGTGCATGTTGATGATAAGTCTAGACGATCGAATAATTGTTTCGGGGATTGATGGAACAAGCTTCGGTTGAGAAATTTATAGTCGAATTTTGAGAATTGGTCGAATCAATGCTTGAATTATTATGTTGGCCGATGATCGAAATGAAAATTTTATAAATAAACTTGGTGATACGGATAGGCAATTTCGAGAACGTGTTATGCACAAGGGCGAGCAGTAAATGGATGACTTTTGAGTTATATCGTTGGATTTGGATTCACCTAGTAATTGAGCTTGTGTGAATCAAACTTGTATTCAATGTTACGAGACGGACAAGTTGATAATTTGGCTAGCAAACTCCTACTCGATAGGAATCAAATATAAGACGCGTCGTAGAAGACCTTTGTGTCAAAGATATTGTTGCCTTTGAGCACTGTCGACTCGAATTAAACTTTTGTATCGAAAAGATCGTTGCCTTTAAGCATCATCGATTTGAGTTGCGTCGGGAGAATTTAAGCACGATGTCTGGGTGAGTTACCCAGCGGGCGTAGCCCTGAATGTTGATGCATTTACAAGTCAACAAAGAAAAATCGTATCAAGATGAGTTGTAAAGTGAAAATTCAGACGTAATTGGGCAGCGACTTCGAATGCAAGGCTTTGTGAAGGCTCATTGTGATTGGATGTGCGACTGCTTGACGCAACGCATGGTATTGATGGTTAGTGCAAAAACTTACAAAATAAAAAATGCGATCTTTGAATCGCATCGTGTGCTGCGACCTTGTTGGATGATCTTTTATGCATCGAATATGCATATGCGATTGAATTTTGAGAACATTCGCTAGAGATAAGTCTGATCGAGAGCACGAGATGGCAAGTATTTGAGGATTGGAAAGTTACATGTTTGCTTGGTTCTAATTTCCTACAACTGAGCTTGGCTGAAATACATATATTGGTGGAATGCGTAAAATATGTGTATGAATCCAAACTAAGTTGTATGATCCAAACGATAGTGAGACGAGATCGTAAAACGATCTTGAGAAACACTTGGAATTGAGTGTTGGTTTCTGTTCGAGGACGAACCTTGTTTTGGGTGCTATATTATGTAATGTTCTGCTCTGTACGGTGTACTATGCTGAGTCGTTGACTCGAAGAGTTGTGTTGATCTGAAATATGTATCGATACGAATCGATGCAAAGAGTTACGTTGACCCGAGGAATGCATCGAGTAAGATTGATGCAAGCGTTAAGTTGGCCCGAGAGAAAGCATTGAGTAGGTTTGAAGATTCTAAGAAATCGAATCGATGCAATGTACAAGTCCGATTTGAACGAGTATTGATTTTATTGGTTTCGTGTGCAGGGTATGCTTTTACGCTGAAATATAAGAGGTCGATATTTTGCCTTATTTGCAACGAAGTTCGCAAAACAAAATCATCGCCTTGCAATGGACTGAGGCATATACACTGTAAGATAAATGGGTCGAATAATTAAACGAAGCACGAAGCGCTGGAATGGATAAGTCAGAAGAGAATTGGCCGTGCAACGAAGTTATGAATTTAAGCCGTATCTTCACGCTTCGGTCCCATGGGACCGATCGTCCTCGCTAACTTGAAGCAAAGAAACATTGAATAACACCAGCGGAAACTTGAAGCAAAATACAAGTCATTCAAAAATGCTCTTTATTGATATTGAAATAATGATTACAATGTGGCACGAGGCCATGATTAGAATCACTAAGTCTCACTCTTCTCACAATAAAAGTCACTATGCTCTCTCTCATCTCACAATATAATTGGACGAGCCAGCGGATGCTTCAGATAGGCGATGTCCATACATTATGTCCTGTATAAGTCCAGACTCCATACGGCCATACGCCTCGAAACGCCAAGGAACTCCGTGCCTCGACGCATCCAAGCGAGCTCCGGACCAACGAGCTTCTACCTGTGCATGTACATGAAAACAGTGTGAGTGTCAGTACTCAACTGTACTGGTGGAGTAAGCTCCTCGCCCACCCATACAAAACCAACACGTTTATTTACTTTGTGCAACATATCCTTTTACAATTGTCTTTCTATTCTTGTCTTAGGATCAATTTTAGGACATAAACTCTTGGCCTATTTGTGTCTCTAGACCATCACCGTACCTTTCACCAAAACTTATTTATACTTTGCCTCTAGACCTTCTCGTGCCAACAACGTCATCTTATCGACTCGTGCTTGTCTTTCAGCCCATATTTGGTACACAACAACTTGGTCGTGCCATAAATTCCTTCGTATAACATAATCGAAGCAGTGCTTCGCCACTTAGTAACTTGCCTATACTTGTGTCGTAACAACGTGGTCGTGCCATAACATATCAAGGCCGTGCCTCGCAACTCAACATGACTTAACCGAACTTGCCCAACGGCCCTTCATGACTTAACTCGAAAGTACTCAATTCAAACTTATGCAACTCTATGCCGACGACTTATTACTTGACGCTACATCTCGTGCCGAAGCACATGTCCGTACTAAAGCTGAATCTTAGGCCCATAATGATGTGCACACCTTCTTAACTTAATTCGTGTCACGCTTGTACTATCTTTGATTTGACCAACATCGTGCATGCGGATTGCCGCTTAGCACACCAACTTATCTATATGAAAGTCACTGACAATTCAAGCCATCGTGGAGATAGCTCGAATAGGCAGCGTGTCTTTTAATGCAAGGTAGCTAGCCCTATAGAAAGCCCCCGACTACCCACACGGTACAATCTAGCGCTGCTATAATGTCTTCTCCCTAGGTCGACTGACCCCGGTTCCCGGTGTAACACCAATCGAGGAAGAAATCCTTGTCGATAACTTATCCATGACCATGCACCTACGAGAACATCTAGACTCACGTAAATGCATGACCTACTTTGTGATACGACTAGAACCATACTTAGCAAAATGTACTTTTGGAATCATGAGACTCCCAACCGAGGGACCGCCTTATTACTTTACAAAACGTGTATTGGAACCATACGATGTAAAATGTGCATCCTTGGAGACTCCCAAACGAGGGACCGCCTCGGCGACAAACGGTCGCATGAACTTCTCATTCTTGGAAACCTACGAAATGACTATTGCATAGTCTTCCAACTTAACTTGAACAAAATGTGTTCCTTAAGTGCCATAGACCGTGGCTAACGTTTCATCGAGCGAATTGTGGCTCGTGTCTTAACCCAACTCGTATTCTATACGATACTATCGTCCAAGTCATACTTTATATGATGAGCCTTGAGATCGTGGGACTATTTGACTTAACAATCGCAGAAAGTGCGTGACAGTGCTTAGGATGAATTCGGTAGCCCAACATAACTTTTGTCTAACTCAATCGTACAACAAAATAATCCGTAGGACGGGCAAAGGCTATGCCAAGCCTTGGATGATGGGACCGTGCATGCTTTATCAACCATTTATACGTACGACGTCTATGACTTAGGCTAAGTTCGCAGTTTTGTGGCAACTTAAACCAACTTCTTTCTTCGAAGCCACGTGACAAAGGACCGAGTATCATTTTGAAAGCACATCATACAACTATTCTATGCCGACCGTGGGATATTTTCAAATTCTAACTCATTTTGACCCAAGTTGGGATTATTCTCTTAGCTATGTGGATTCGTCTCTTTTATTATCAAGCCTACTTGTGCGTTTGAAAATATTCATTTTATTAGTACGGAGACCATGCTGAGATAAGTTCACCGAAGCCACCCACCTTAGCGAGGAGTCACCTCGACCGTGCAGGTCTTCGAGCAAGCCGTTTCTTGGCTAAGTCCGAACGTCGTTGGCATTTTGATTCCTCCGATTAAGCTGTACGGGATGGGGCATTACAGTATCGGCTCGGCAAAATGATAAGACGTATTGGCTTACGGTAGGAGGACTCCTACTCCGTTATGCCTAAGTAAAATACACCATTGTATGCTAAAGTTAACTTATCGAGTCCACGGGCGTAGCTCGATCGAAAGAAATCGTAGTGCGTGTCGAATACTAGACAGAACAATTGAAATAAAATATGCATCAAATGCACGGGTCGCTATTGAACATCAAAATACCGCAACGACGAGCACCTCGGTGCGCAAGCCATAAGAATATGGGATAACTGTATCTCCGACTGCCTCCGTACACAAGTCATTCGTGCCTTCGAGCATGAGTTAGAAGGCTAGCACCTTGAGAGACTATTGTAGTGAGTGCCCTAGTGTACGAGCCATGAACATTGAACACTAAGACATAGAACATGGATATACGGTATCGAGGCATGCATCGCATGCACGACTCGAAGAATAGAAAACAATTGTGTCAAAGCGTGCGTATATGCACGAGATCATAAAAGATGGCTTCGTTGTGAAGAGAATAGTTGTGGCATGAATGTGACATGACTGTCGAATATGGTATGGTGCTTCGAAATGTTCGGGGGCCTTCGGATCGTTCGTTTGATGAATTTAAATTGGGACATGGTGCCATAAAACTTTGAAACAAAAAATAAAATCGTATGAGAACATAAAAAGAGTGAGAACACTAAAAGAAAGAGAAATACAAGACGACATAAAGTCTGAGTTTCGAACACAAGACTATGTTTGGTTGTCTGAGTAGTTGTGTGTTGCATGATCAAATGGACTTTGAATTAACCCGTGCATGGGTTCGTTTCCTCGAACAAGTATGCCGGGGCATCGGGACTGTTCTGCCTAGGAGGAATGTTTATCGTGATAAGTTACATGCGAGCATTGCAGAACCTTCAGTAAGGCTCATAACCTAGGCTGAATGGGTGGCGTCGCAATGCATGAGATGAACATAAGTCCATTTTGACATCGGTGAATGTCAGTGATCCTCATATAGATAGGGACCGGTGGATTGAATAGTACAGGCACACAGAGATCCTGTACAACGAGCACTTATAGCATGACAGAAAAAGATTGTAGGCGTATTCACCTAGCGTTGGTACAAAGGTGAGTGCGTCGATGGAAATAAGTTGCCACGAAACAAATACGAGATTGATATTGGTTGCATGTATGCTTATGCGAATAAATGATAACATGCTTTACTGCGTTCGAATATGCCATGAAATCGGCCCTAAGGCAAATATAAAAAGATCACAACTTAAACTGCATAATTTATATATATCAACTTAACGTTGATTTAGTAAAGTGGGTCAAGATCAGCACGCAAGAGGATTAGTATTGATCCCCACCAGATTGCTTGCAAGCTGCAGGTAATAGTTTGCTCACGGCGAAGCTTCGCTTGAACGCGTTGAGGCATGGATTGTCGTAGCGCTTTGAGGCGTGTGACTGCATTGACGCTCGAATTTGCAATAAGATGCTGTTGTCGAGATATAAAAGACATGATATATAGAACAGTGAAATTCTTTGTGGACAAGAGAGAACTTGAGTGTTGTAAGCTAATCTAGGATGATTCAATTGGGCTATTGAAAGCCTTTGTAATTCTGCTGCTTATTGAATAAAGAAAGATGTTTCGTATACTCTATTTCTTCTGCTGCTAAATATCAAATCAAAGATAACCGTTTAAGAACTTGTCATCTTGCCTTGTATGAGTGTAACTCCAGACTCGTATGACATTACGCCCCAGCGAAGACGAACGATTCGGTAAAATCGATGCAAGGATGAGCAATTTTCTGGGTCGGGGTGTGACAATATGCATGCACCTAACTACATGGTATTACACGGGTAATTTCCTAGAAATTAGCAGTTGTGACTATGTGGTCTTCACTAGGGGTGAGCATTCGGTTAATTCAGTTCAAACCGAACCAAATAACCAAAAATTGAATAAGCAAAATGAACCGAACCGAAATAGTCCATAATCGAATCAAATCGGTTCGGTTTTTAGTATATTCACGGTTTGGACCGAAATCGAAGAAGAAAATTTGGTATTTTTAAAACCGAAACCGAACCAATTTTTTTCTTAAATCGAACCTAATCTCTTATTCGGTTCATTACGATCCAAAACCTAATAATGCTCACCCCTACTCTTCACTAATGGTCATAATACAACCCCTATGATAGTGAGGTCTATTTTACCTCAGGGTGCCTAAATAATCTCTCCTTGGCCGAGCGATTTCCAGTGTCCTAGGAACTGCCCAAAATATCCAATTATTTTGTGCACAAGTTGTCCAAGACCAATGCATAATCTATATGCATATAAGATAAATCTTAAAAGTACAACAGCCAAACGATACGTTCTTTCATGCCTCTCTTTTTTGTTGTAACAGAGCCATAGCTCCTATCTTTATGACAGTTCTTTCTTCTATTGTAACATGTACAAGTTCGTCTATAAACATCTAAACATTTGTAGCATACTCATGAAAAACATGTGATCATTCATACGGAATATAATAAGTCAGCAACACATGATCTAGCATTTGATTCAATTCATTTATCTTCTCTTATCTTGTTATCCTAGTATCTTGATCACAGAGATGCAACAAGAATTGCACTAGAGATCATTTTATTAGAGCGTAGAGATAAATGATAGCCCAGTCAAAGCAACTCACCAATCTTAAATCTTATTCGAAAGAATGAGGGACTTTACGCACTGATCACGCTTCGCCTATGCTCCTATATTGGCACCAACATTTGATTAACATACTTCAATCTCTTTCTCTCAAGATTCAAAATGAATGTGAAATACGATGAAAGTGAACAATTGAAACCAATCATCGAAAACCAACACGAAAACACATTCGTCAAAATCAAGTAGCAAAAGAAAACATCCAACGAAAACTATTGGACTTATTTCAATAGAAGCCGATACATCAGTTGAAAAGGTTCATTGTATTTTGTCTATGATCATTCGATACCGGCAAAGTTTTCCCCAATGACTCCGTCAAGACTCAGTTTGCAAGTCGTGGGTATTATATAATAGACCGCTAGAAGTGGGGCACTATATTTTGATCTTTTGCATTGTCACACCACGATCCTACAGGACCGAAAGTCGCTACTGTCATGCCCCGACTCCACTGAGTCGAAAGTCAGCCACTGGACGTAATGTTGTACAAGTCGATAGGTTGCACTTGAACAAGGCAAGCTAATAAAACAATAATGGTTATATCTCAAACGACAACATTTTTAGCTTAGAAAACAGAGTCATAAGAAGTCACACGGAATATACGAAAGAAATCACTTTTATTGATAAAGCAACTGATTACAAAGGTTCTCGATAGCCCCATGAATATGCCAAGTTGTCTTACAGCACTCATGATCTCTCTTGCTCACAAAGGTTCTCGTTGTCCCATATATTATGTCTGTTGTATCTAAGCAAACATCCTCGGCCTAATATTTTTATGTTGTCAATTCGAGCTCCAACTCCTCAGTACGACGAGCAGATCTTCGTACCTGGGGGGTTGCGTATCAGTACACATCATATAATAATGAGTGAGAAAACCCACTCGCCCAAACCGACACTAAGTAATCATCTAAAGCATACAATTTATATTGTAATCTTTCTATATTGAACTAGATTGATTACAGTTCATATCTATGGCATCTACTGAAAACAGGATAACATATACGCATGTAAGCATATAAACATGTTATACTTGATAGCATAAGTAAAACAGAGATACATATTGAACTGCGTCACTTAACATTGACTTCTTGCCATTAACCGAAGTACCCACCATTGTACTGATGCATGGTGAATACTTACCGTTCATGCATAAGACATACGTTAGCATGACGACACTTATCTATATGAAGGTCACTAGCGATACACATGCCGCCATCTCGGGCTATATTCGTGGTAAGTAATGAATATCTCGTGTGCAGATTGCGAGCACCATCGTAGGCACCATCTTATCCATATTACGACGTGTCCTTCCAATGAGGTTGCAAGCCCGACTGCAGGTCTCGTAGTCTTATGTGCCATTCCATCAATTGATATGGTGATTTCGCTTGTTCCTCCTAGGCCGAACGATCCCAGTTTCCCGGTTCATCTCGTTCGAGGAACCATACGCCTTGTGCACATGTTGTCCAAGACCATGCGAATGCATAAATAACTGACTATAAAATACATATAAGGTACCAAAATGTAAGTAAAGTAATGTACATAACTACTCGACATATTATATGATTGTCCCGCTATCACTACATATCCGATAAATATTCAAAATTGTGACCTACATGTCCCAACATACCTCATGTCACATCCAACATATTCGTGGTTTTGAACCATAATTGTTTGCTTCGCCGACGAAGCCTACCATCTACATACCAACAGTTTCGTAGTACTGTACCACAACTGTTCGCTTCGCTGACGAAGCCTCTTACCACATATGACTCGTGCACAGATGTACGCTTCAATACAGTTATTTAATATTCTATGACTTGTGTACTGATGCATACTATGATACAGTTATTTAATATTATACTTAGTGTTCGATATACAAGGCGATATATATTTATCTGATCTACTTAACCATGCATCATTGAATAACTATGTTACCAACGCATAAGGGGTACATTTTTATTAGGACATGAAAGAATAGGAAAGAAAGGCCAAAGCCCACCCATTTATGCTGATATAATCTGATTCTTGAACTATGCGATCCAGCACGATGCATGATCTTCTTAACTAGTATAACCATATGAGCATCTTGTGCTCCTCACTCGCTCGACCTGAATAGATTACGAAAGAATGAACCACCACCCAAATTTTGTTATCTCTGTACTGCTATGAGCTAACCCATTGATCTATCTACAATACTGACTTTGTGCTTCCATCTGCAACGAGACAAAATATCAACATCAGATGTAAAGCCTGCATACGTGAAACCAAACCCAAATTAATATTTCTTTAAATAAATGGGCCATCTAATGCACCGTACGAAGCGAGACGTTACAGCCACTGGGCGGGATGTCGTACCAGCTTAAATTGAACTTGTATAAGGCAAGCTCCAAAACAGTCGATTGAATAGCTAACTAACAGAGTCATCGTAACAGTAATACTAAGCAGAAAAGTTGAATCAACATAATAAGTACAAAAGAATGATTCCCTTATTGATATTGCAACATGATTTACAGCGACTCAAAGCCAAGATACATCTTGATTACAAATCGCACTATCTCTTTATCTCAATATAGTGAATCTTGCCATAAGGCTTACAACTTGAAAAAACTATACAAACAACGAGGTTCCATATATTATGCCATTTATATACAAAATAATATCTTCAGCCGTAATACTTTAAATCACCAATCAAGCTCCAAACGCCTCAATACTTCCAAGCAAAACTCTGCCATGCACAGATCTAGTGGGGTATCAGTACAAGAGTACTGGTGAGTGGCCTCTTGCCCACTCAACTAAAACTAAAAGTTTATTTAGTGAGTTCATACAATATTTGTGGTCTTTTCAATTTTTCCTTAGGATCATTTTTATGGCATAACAAACTTATGTCAATAACATAAATGCGTCATGCAAGAGTTTGCACTTACCCAATACCATCCTCTATGCTCAATACAACAACGTTAGATAACAAAGCACAATATAGTCACAATGATGTTAATTCATGTATTATAAGAGAATGTGTTAAAATATGTGGCCATGCATAATACACTCATTAGCCGTCATAAAAATATAATCGTGCTAAGTGTCCATCCTGGATCCAGTACTAGGCATGTAAACATATAACATTAGCATACAGCTTAACTACATGAAGGTCACTAGCACCACAAACCATTCTGGTCATAGTTGGGTTAGACGATGATCCTATCAGTACGGGTAGCGATATCCACAAAAAGTTTTCGAATCATCTGAGCTAGTACATCAACGTAGTTATCCATGTTCCTCCTAGACTGACACGATCCTAGTTCTCGGGCGATTTATTCGAGGAAATAAAATCTTATGCACAAGTTATCTATGACCTTGCAACTATGTAAATAGATATACTCTATACGATGCATGGTAAAAACTGAAATAATCATAAAGCTATCTCTATACAACATACACGATAACACATCATTTCTACTTTACCATATACCTCGAGCCATCGCTCGAGTCCGACTTTCCAGTCTAGGTATCCCATACTTAGACAATTCCCAGTCCAAGGAAACTGCCTTAGCGGAGAAAGAGTTGATGGCGCAGAAAAATAAAAAAGAAATACTTAGAATTTAGGCTGGAGAATTTATAGTGGGCTGGAGGAATTAAAATAGAAACCTATTTAGGTGTTAGAATTAAAATAAAGAAGGCGAAAGAAGGGTTGATGGGTGCAAAAAAATTAAAAAAATAAAAGACTTAGAATTGGGGCTGGAGAATTTGCAGTAGGCTGGAGGAATTAAAATAGAAAACCTATTTAAGGTGCTAGGATTAAAATAAAGAAGGAATTTAGAATTTAAACAAAAAGAATTTGTTTGATAAGGAATAAAATATTTGATATATATATTATTATATATATATATATATATATATATATATATATATATATATATATATATATATATATATATATATATATATAAAGGTAATTATATTCAAAATTGTAGGGGGGGGAATGTATGTACATATCTCTGCATTACTCTCTACTCTATCTCACTCTTCTCACCTCTATCTCTTACCTGCAGAAAGATAGAACCAACTTATATACAATTGCTAAGTATCCCTACTCCGGACTAGACAACTGATATCCAATTCGATGTTCCGCAGGATAGTCGCGAACGAAGAAGACATCCCCTCGAAGATTCTTCGATTTCATTCTCGCCATAGGTGCCACACTGTGGAATGGAGATGCAGTATGGCCATACTTATCCACCTGGTACCTCTCATATGGTTGTCTCTAATCTCAACCAAATTTGCAAGCACATCCGATTTTGGTTCGCCGTTCATTTGCAGTTTAATTTTCTGGTCTGCCCAGATGGGTTTTGAGAACATGAAAACGAACACCAGATGATCGACAGTTTCGTTCTCCTGATCGCAGATATTACACCTCACCGACGGAATGTTTATACCCAGTCTACTGAGCCAATCGAGAGTTAGAAGCCTACCTTTGATGAGCTTGTACATACAGTGTTGCGTGTTGCTGGTCGTCCCTTTGCTCCAAATGTAAGTGCATACCATTCATCTTTTTGTCCCTGGTTTCGAAGATGATTGTAGACAGTACTCACTTTGAGTTTTCTGCAGTTGTCCTCCCATCACTAGTGGTCAATTCCCTGCTCATTCTCAATGTTCAGGTTGGTAATGTCCTGACGAACCTGTACCGGGATGTTGATCCTATTGAAGTGCCATTCTCTGCCCACAATGATCTTGCTCAAGGTGTCGTTCGTGCCTATACGATCGATGGCCGCGTCTCCTATCTGGTCTTTGATGCTGCTGTGTTGCAGCCAAGGGTCGAACCATTGGCTTGTGTTCTCTCCCTTATATATCACTCGAGTGATCAACTTTTTCAAGTTTCTTCGAGCTTGCAGAATGCACTTGTATGTAACTGAGTGGTTGGGGTCACTCGTTTGCTTCCAGAAGTTGGATCTCCGCGTGTATCTATGTCGCATCCATTCTGCCCAAAGCGATTGTCCCTACAGGAATCTTTAGCCCAGTTTCACCTTCCCAACTTTCCTCAACTTGGTGAGCGAGAATAGCCCCACACCTCCTTCCTCCTTGAGTCTACATAGCTCCATCTAAGCTATGCTTTGCAATCCCCCTCGCCATAGAAATGTAGCACACAGTTGATCAATACGCTTGATGATGCAAACTTAGAGAACAATGACCTACATCCAGAAGACGAATATAATAGATATAACCGACCTGATCAGTTCCACTCTTCTTCCAAAAGATAGCACCATGGCTTGCCACCCGTCCAATCTTCTTTGCATAATCTCAATTAAGCTACTGTAATCAACTGCTTTTACATTGTTCACAGATAAGGGAAGCCTGAGATACCTGACCAGTAGCACACCCAAATCCATGTTTAGCAAGTTCTTCCATTCCTTCTTCCATCTGCAGTATTGGTTAAGGTAAGCTTTACTCTTCTCTTGGTTAAGTCGAAGACCTACCATCTCCCCAAATACTCCAAGGATCTCATGTAAGCTACTGATGCTTCTCTGGGAGGGGACCACGAACACGAGCAAATCATCTGCGTATATCAAGTGTGTGATCATCGGGGAAACCTTCCTGAATATAGGCATGATTTCCCTTTTATGGATTGCCAATTCGAACATACATGAGAGATATTTTATAGTCACAGTGAATAAGTAAGGAGATAATGGGTCTCCTTGTCGAAGCCCACGGTTGATGGAGAAAAACCATGTCAGTTGCCCTTGGTCTCTAATCTGGCTCACCCATCATTCTTCAAACCCCATGCATTTTATCAAGTGGCAAACGAATTCCCTGTTCACCGAGTCATATGCCTTACACAGGTCGAGTTTAATGCAGGCTTTATCACCTCTTTTCTTATTAAATCCTCTGACCATCTCATAGCTAAGAGGCAATTCTCTGCAATGGACCTACCAGTGATGAAAGCGGTTTGATTCTTGGAGATAAGCCCAGACAGTATATCTCTCATACGTCTGCACATAATGTTGGCTATGATTTTGTACATAAAGTTGCAACATGCTATGGGTCAAAAATCAGCTAAAGAAGAGGCCCCTTGCTTGTTAGCGATCAGAGTAATGAATGTGTGGTTAAGTTCACGTAGTAACTTACCGTGCTTGAAGTAGTCGGATACTACCTCAACAATAAGGTCTTTAATGGCAGCCCAGTGTGTCTTGAAAAATTTGACCCCAAACCTGTCCGATCCAGGAGACTTGATCTCATCTGCATTCTTGATATACTCATTTACCTCCTTTGCATCAATCGGCCTCCTTATTGCAGAGTTGCCTTCATCAGTTACAATTATTTTGCAGACCAGTTCAGAAAAGTTCTTTGGATATATGGATTAGTTTTATTGCTCTTTATAATACTTCACCGCCTCCTCCAGTATTTGGCTCTGCTCTGTCACCATAATGCCATTTGGTTTCATGAGGTTATGTATGCCATTGGAGTGTTGTCTAGCTTTGACAGTTGCATAAAAGAACTTTAAGCATTTGTTCCCCTTCTTCATCTAATTGCACTTGGCTCTTTGTTGCAGATGTACCGTGTCACGCCCCACTCCCGAAGGAGCGATCGTCCTCGCTAAGGTATGATGTCGCGTATTGTAACCCCACTTTTATGGAATCTGAGATTAGTATTATTATTCAGAATATTTATTTCGATTATTTGAATGCATTTAAATTTTGGCTCTATTTTATATTTCTTAGTTTAGTTATTTATGACTCATGGGTTATATTATGATTAATTAGATATATTTTTCATATTTCTTTTACTTGATTAATTCCTAAATAATTATTTTCTATTTAACTATTTTTCTCTATCTTCCTATCTTTCCATGGGCTCATTTACAATAGGCCAGCCAAACCATTTTATTACAAATCATTCAGCCATTCAGCCAACCCAATGGGCCAAGCCGACCCATAGGCAATGATCAGCCTTTAAGCCAGCCCTTCATTTTTTCCTTATTAATTATCATTAGGATTTAATGGGCTTCCATTCTCAGCCCGACCCATCTCAGTTGGGCGCGAATCCACATTGGATCCGAATCCCTTAACCCAATAACCCGTAACCCACAACCCGTATCCAATAGTTAATGTAACCGTTGGTATTTAAACTTCTTCTCCCCAATTCTTTCCTTTCGCTCCACTTCTCTGTACTGGAGAGACGACGACGACGACGAACGGACGACGCCGGCACCGAGAAGGACCCAGCCTCTTCCAGAAGTTTCCTCCAACCGCCTAACCGAATTTCTAACTGCCTAACTGCCTCTCTCCTCTCCATCGTTGCTTCATAACCGCCTCCTCAAACGTCGACCGTTCGATTGTAACCGCTCGAGCCCCCTCGGCCTATAAATGGACCCCCAGACCTTTACTTCTCCATCATCTCTCCGTGAGGCGAAGCCACGCCGAATCTTACACTCAATTTCCATTCGTCTCCTTCCTCCGATCTTGAGGTTCTTCCATGATGACCATGGCGACCTCCTCCTGCGAGCAGTGGCATGGCTCCTTGCTCTTCGCAGCGGTGAGCAGAGCAAGACGTGATGACAGCCATGGCGAACACATGATGTGCTTCGACGGCTCGCGGCATCACTTCCGTCGTGTTCGTCTATTCTCCACCGCTGCGGCTGGCGGATCCGAACGACTTCTCCAGAAGCAGTGGTCGTGGTGCTTTCAACCTCCTGCTGATCAACATTGATGAATCGATCGTCCTCCTCCGATTGATCGGTGAGTCTTTTGAATCTTGTCGATTCAGATCTTACATTGGTAAGTTTTGAATTATGTCGACAGCATTGATTCGGATCTCTGAGCAGGTTTTTCTGGTCTCATTTTAATTCTTAATTGTTTGGCTGAGACTCATTGGTGAGTTCTTGAGCATTTCGGTGAATATTCTCCAATTTGGAGTCGGTACCATTCAAATCGAACTCACAATGTTGTTTTCTTTTTATGCCCATCACGTGTTCGATGCTATGCCTAAACCAAGAATTCTGCAAAAGATTGGATACGGAGGCTGCTGTGTCGACTCCTGGTGACACGAACAAGCTTTTCTCGAGCTCAGATATGTTCTGTATTGGTCTCTCGCTTTGTGTCGAACTGAATTCATATAAGTATCGGGTTGGGTACTATGCTTAGAAGGATAGGGTCCTGTGTCCAGGCTCTACGGACACGGGAGAGACGAGCAGGTGTTTGGTTGGCTGTTAGAATCTCTGTGGTTCTTGTTAGTTTAGGTTCATGACCTTGGCAGTTGCTCTGTTTGAACTATAGTAGCCGTTAGAATTAGGCTATCTGAAGTTGACTGTTCTATGTAGGTTGAATTGGAAGCACATGTAGGATTCTGAACCATTTTATTAAGGATGTTCTATGTGAGTTTTAATTGGAGTTCACAGTAAGTTTTGGACCATTTTAGCCTATCTTGCTTTGAGTCAATAAATGGATACATGGGAATAGGGCCTTGGACATAGATAGGTTGGACTCATGATAGTGGACTCAAGTTAGCATAACTGAAGGAATTTATTTAAGTATTGGTTTAGTTAATTGAGTTTATGGTTAGTTAGAAATTAGATTAGAAGGATTAAAATATATTCCTAATTCTATTATTTCCAACTTTTAGTTGATTAGAAGAATTGGACAAAATCCCGGAATAAAGGCAAGTACATGTACTCAGTATTACCATCATTGCATGCATTGCACTCACCCTTGTTATCGTGTCATTTATTTCAATTGTTCTCGATTGATTGCTTGCTTGCATTGTTTCTCGTGTCGGGTGGGGGACGTTCTAGAGACATGTGATGGACTAATATTGGACAAACATTGCCTGATAGCATACTCTGTATGCCTGAGTCCATTTCGTGCGTGACCGATAGCATTGTCGTCAGACATGCCTGATTATTACGTGACTGATAGCATTGTCATTAGACATGCCTGATTATTGCGTGACTGATAGCATATTTTATATGCCTGATTATATATTAGTCCCCACATGTTGATAACGTCCAATTGCACATGTACACATAGTTAGTACATATTTATATTATATTCCATTGTCTTCTCTGTTCAGTTCTACTTGCTATATTGTACCATTCCATTGATCTTCCATGGTGAGTTATATTAAGTATATTGTGCTTTGCTCCTTTCATGACTGGATCGTTGATTACAGGTGATATGGATTCTTAGCTTGTCATGACTAGCATTGGAGCTCACTTGACACTGAGATATTAGTTTCATGTATAGGAGATTGATTGAGTGTATTTGTTTATATGTTGTTGTTGTATCATTTATATTTTATCGGCTTTGTACCCGGACATTCATGTATAAGTTGTAATAATTATATAGTGGATTGCTGTGATTGTTAGTATAGATTCCGTGATTAGATGCTGTGATGGGATTACACTTGGTATTGATGATTAGACGGCTCACTACCGCTGTCAACGACAGTGTAGGCCGGACATGCCTCGACCCGTACCCGATTATCTGGGAACGGGGCGTGACATATTTTAGTGGTGGCCCATGCAGGTCTCTATCTAATGGTACTTAGGATTAGAGTGCCATTGGAAGCCTGCGGAAATAGGAACTCATCACAGCATAGTCCGATTGTGTGATTGTATTTTGTTATCTATAGTAATCTCTGTATTTTTCTATGACTCATCGTGGTCTCTACAGAAGCCGTGATTACAATTCCATGACTTTTGGAGATCATCTTCTCCCGCAACATTATCAGATTCTAACGTCCTTTAGAATCTGGACTTCCTTGCTACTTAGAGATTAAGTCCGATTTCCAAACTCCTCATTTAGCCAGGTATTTCAAAATTCTCTATTGGTTTTTAAAGTCTATTTGATTTCCTCTAACCATTCCAAGCCCAACTATTTCATTTAGAGCCATAGAGCTCATATATTAGCTAATCCATCCTTATGATTCTTTTCTTCTATTTGATAGTCAATCTCTTGATTCTCAAGAACAGATATTTATACTACATGTCCTTCCTAGTGTGATTGAATCTCCTTAGTAAATCGGAAAGCTTGCTAGAATTGAATTATCAAGGTACTCCTTTGTAATTCCAGTGGAACCGTTGAAGGAATATTCGATAACCTACTATGACGTGGCAGCCGCGCACTGCAACCATTTATCTGGATCATGAAAACTGCGGGTCCACTGCAGCCATCAGCGCACTGGCGAGGCAGGGAATCTAAGTCGAAGTGATCTCAGGTATGTATATGTTTCGAATATTCTCGAGATTATGTTTCTATTCCTTGAAGTTGTTTGTCCATGAATAATGTTTAGAAATTATTCGGTGCCTATCATTCTTGAGTCACGGAGCCAAGAGTTCACTGCAGCCAGATGTACACTGGCGGGGCATGAATTTTAGGTAAAGTGATTCCGAATATTTTTAGACTAAATTCATGATTAGCCTCCTATCGCCATTGACAACTTTATCAAAATTTATCTTGATTTTCAACCATGCCTCAAATTTAATCGTACTTAGACAATTTCAGTAATTATTAGTAGATCGTGCATAAATGAGTTATATTTCTTAAATCGTGCCTATACTCTAATCATGCATGTGCTTGACTATGACTATGTCAATTGATTCGGATCGTGCCAAACTAAACCCTTCTAAATTTTGATTCAAGATCGTGCCTAAATATTGATTATATCGTAATCGTGCCTTGATAATTTTCTACTAATCGTGACTATTTCATTCCAATTAACCTTGATCGTAATCCTCATTATCTTTAGTCGTAATTAAAATCTAATCACGACTATACTAATTCTAATCGTGTGTTGATCATTATCGCATTGCTTTTGAAATTCTCTGACCATTTTAAAATCATGCCTAAATCATGCTAAATAGATTCTTCTATTCAAATCGTGCAAATTTATATTCTTTAATCATGCCTTAACAGGTTTATCATTATTGTACTATCCTCATATTTTCTTAATTATTCTCGTGCCTAATCATGCCAGATAAATTCCTATTTCATAATCGTGTCTGACTGATGTTCGTGTCATTTAATTCTAGTCGATCCCTTTGAAATTTCGAGGACGAAATTTTTGTAAGGTGGATAGATTTGTAACCCCACTTTTCTGGAATCTGAGATTAGTATTATTATTCAGAATATTTATTTCGATTATTTGAATGCATTTAAATTTTGGCTCTATTTTATATTTCTCAGTTTAGTTATTTATGACTCATGGGTTATATTATGATTAATTAGATATATTTTTCATATTCCTTTTACTTGATTAATTCCTAAATAATTATTTTCTATTTAACTATTTTTCTCTATCTTCCTATCTTTCCTTGGGCTCATTTACAATAGGCCAGCCAAACCATTTTTTTACAAATCATTCAGCCATTCAGCCAACCCAATGGGCCAAGCCGACCCATTGGCAATGATCAGCCTTTAAGCCAGCCCTTCATTTTTTTCTTATTAATTATCATTAGGATTTAATGGGCTTCCATTCTCAGCCCGACCCATCTCAGTTGGGCGCGGATCCACATTGGATCCGAATCCCTTAACCCAATAACCCGTAACCCACAACCCGCATCCAATAGTTAATGTAACCGTTGGTATTTAAACTTCTTCTCACCAATTCTTTTCTTTCCCTCCACTTCTCTGTACTGGAGAGACGACGACGACGACGAACGGACGACGCCGGCGCCGAGAAGGACCCAGCCTCTTCCAGAAGTTTCCTCCAACCGCCTAACCGAATTTCTAACTGCCTAACTGCCTCTCTCCTCTCCACCGTTGCTTCATAACCGCCTCCTCAAACGTCGACCGTTCGATTGTAACCGCTCGAGCCCCCTCGGCCTATAAATGGACCCCCAGACCTTCACTTCTCCATCATCTCTCCATGAGGCGAAGCAATGCCGAATCTTACACTCAATTTCCATTCATCTCCTTCCTCCGATCTTGAGGTTCTTCCATGACGACCATGGCGACCTCCTCCTGCGAGCAGTTGTATGGCTCCTTGCTCTTCGCAGCGGTGAACAGAGCAAGACGTGACAACAGCCATAGCAAACATATGATGTACTTCGACGGCTCGCGGCATCACTTCCGTCGTGTTCGTCTATTCTCCACCGCTGCGGCTGGCAGATCCGAACGACTTCTCCAGAAGTAATGGTCGTGGTGCTTTCAACCTCCTGCTGATCAACATTGATGAATCGATCGTCCTCCTCCGATTGATCGATGAGTCTTTTGAATCTTGTCGATTCTGATCTTGCATTGGTAAGTTTTGAATTATGTCGACAGCATTGATTCGGATCTCTGAGCGGGTTTTTCTGGTCTCGTTTTGATTCTTGATTGTTTGGCTGAGACTCATTGGTGAGTTCTTGAGCATTTCGGTGAATATTCTCCAATTTGGAGTCGGTACCATTCAAATCGAACTCACAATGTTGTTTTCTTTTTATGCCCATCACGTGTTCGATGCTATGCCTAAACCAAGAATTCTACAAAAGATTGGACACGGGGGCTGCTGTGTCGACTCCTGGTGACACGAACAAGCTTTTCTCAAGCTCAGGTATGTTCTGTATTGGTCTCTCGCTTTGTGTCGAACTGAATTCATATAAGTATCGGGTTGGGTACGATGCTTAGAAGGATAGGGTCCTGTGTCCAGGCTCTACGAACACGGAAGAGACGAGCAGGTGTTTGGTTGGCTGTTAGAATCTCTGTGGTTCTTGTTAGTTTAGGTTCATGACCTTGGCAGTTGCTCTGTTTGAACTATAGTAGCCGTTAGAATTAGGCTATCTGAAGTTGACTGTTCTATGTAGGTTGAATTGGAAGCACATGTAGGATTCTGAACCATTTTATTAAGGATGTTCTATGTGAGTTTTAATTGGAGTTCACAGTAAGTTTTAGACCATTTTAGCCTATCCTGCTTTGAGTCAATAAATGGATACATGGGAATTGGGCCTTGGACATAGATAGGTTGGACTCAAGTTAGCATAACTGTAGGAATTTATTTAAGTATTGGTTTAGTTAATTGAGTTTATGGTTAGTTAGAAATTAGATTAGAAGGATTAAAATATATTCCTAATTCTATCATTTCCAACTTTTAGGTGATTAGAAGAATTGGACAAAATCTCGGAATAAAGGCAAGTACATGTACTCAGTATTACCATCATTGCATGTATTGCACTCACTCTTGTTATCGTGTCATTTATTTCACTTGTTCTCGATTGATTGCTTGCTTGCATTGTTTCTCGTGTCGGATGGGGGACGTTCTAGAGACATGTGATGGACTAATATTGGACAAACATTGCCTGATAGCATACTCTGTATGTCTGAGTCTGTTTTGTGCGTGACTGATAGCATTGTCGTCAGACATGCCTGATTATTGCGTGACTGATAGCATTGTCATTAGACATGCCTGATTATTGCATGACTGATAGCATATTTTATATGCCTGATTACATATTAGTCCCCCACATGTTGATAACGTCCAATTGCACATGTACACATAGTTAGTGCATATTTATATTATATTCCATTGTCTTCTCTGTTAAGTTCTACTTGCTACATTGTACCATTCCATTGATCTTCCATGGTGAGTTATATTGAGTATATTGTGCTTTGCTCCTTTCATGACTGGATCGTTGATTACAGGTGATATGGATTCTTAGCTTGTCATAACTGGCATTGGAGCTCACTTGACACTGAGATATTAGTTTCATGTATAGGAGATTGATTGAGTGTATTTGTTTATATGTTGTTGTTGTATCATTTATATTTTATCGGCTTTGTACCCGGACATTCATGTATAAGTTGTAATAATTATATAGTGGATTGCTGTGATTGTTAGTATAGATTCCGTGATTAGATGCTGTGACGGGATTACACTTGGTATTGATGATTAGACGGCTCACTATCGCTGTCAACGACAGTGTAGGCCGGACATGCCTCGACCCGTACCCGATTATCCGGGAGCGGGGCGTGACATGTTTTAGTGGTGGCCCATGCAGGTCTCTATCAAATGGTACTTAGGATTAGAGTGCCATTGGAAGCCTGCGGAAATATGAACTCATCACAGCATAGGCCGATTGTGTGATTGTATTTTGTTATCTATTGTAATCTCTGAATTTTTCTATGACTCATCGTGGTCTCTACAAAAGTCGTGATTACAATTCCATGACTTTTGGAGATCATCTTCTCCCGCAACATTATCAGATTCTAACGTCCTTTAGAATTTGGACTTCCTTTCTACTTAGAGATTAAGTCCGATTTCCAAACTCCTCATTTAGCCAGGCATTTCAAAATTCTCCATTGGTTTTTAAAGTCTATTTGATTTCCTCTAACCATTCCAAGCCCAACTATTTCATTTAGAGCCATAGAGCTCATATATTAGCTAATCCATCCTTATGATTCTTTTCTTCTATTTGATAGTCAATCTCTTGATTCTCAAGAACATATATTTATACTACATGTCCTTCCTAGTGTGATTGAATCTCCTTAGTAAATCGGAAAGCTTGCTTGAATTGAATTATCAAGGTACTCCTTTGGAATTCCAGTGGAACCGTTGAAGGAATATTCGATAACCTACTATGGTGTGGCAGCCGCGCACTGCAACCATTTATCTGGATCATGAAAACTGCGGGTCCACTGCAGCCATCAGCGCACTGGCGAGGCAGGGGATCTAAGTCGAAGTGATCTCAGGTATGTATATGTTTCGAATATTCTCGATATTATGTTTCTATTCCTTGAAGTTGTTTGTCCATGAATAAAGTTTAGAAATTATTCGGTGCATATCATTCTTGAGTCACGGAGCCAAGAGTTCATTGCAGCCAGATGTACACTGGCGGGGCATGAATTTTAGGTAAGGTGATTCCGAATATTTTTAGACTAAATTCATGATTAGCCTCCTATCGCCATTGACAACTTTATCAGAATTTATCTTGATTTTCAACCATGCCTCGAATTTAATCGTACTTAGACAATTTCAGTAGTTATTAGTAGATCGTACCTAAATGAGTTATATTTCTTAAATCGTGCCTATACTCTAATCATGCATGTGCTTGACTATGACTATGTCAATTGATTCGGATCGTGCCAAACTAAACCCTTCTAAATTTTGATTCAAGATCGTGCCTAAATATTGATTATATCGTAATCGTGCCTTGATGATTTTCTACTAATCGTGACTATTTCATTCCAATTAACCTTGATCGTAATCCTCATTATCTTTAGTCGTAATTAAAATCTAATCACGACTATACTAATTCTAATCGTGTGTTGATCATTATCGCATTGCTTTTGAAATTCTCTGACCATTTTAAAATCATGCCTAAATCATGCTAAATAGATTCTTCTATTCAAATCGTACCAATTCATATTCTTTAATCATGCCTTAACAGGTTTATCATTATTGTACTATCCTCATATTTTCTTAATTATTCTCGTGCCTAATCATGCCAGATAAATTCCTATTTCATAATCGTGTCTGACTGATGTACGTGTCATTTAATTCTAGTCGATCCTTTTGAAATTTCGAGGACGAAATTTTTGTAAGCTGGGTAGATTTGTAACCCCACTTTTCTGGAATCTGAGATTAGTATTATTATTCAGAATATTTATTTCGATTATTTGAATGCATTTAAATTTTGGCTCTATTTTATATTTCTCAGTTTAGTTATTTATGACTCATGGGTTATATTATGATTAATTAGATATATTTTTCATATTTCTTTTACTTGATTAATTCCTAAATAATTATTTTCTATTTAACTATTTTTCTCTATCTTCCTATCTTTCCTTGGGCTCATTTACAATAGGCCAGCCAAACCATTTTTTTACAAATCATTCAGCCATTCAGCCAACCCAATGGGCCAAGCTGGCCCATAGGCAATGATCAGCCTTTAAGCCAGCCCTTCATTTTTTCCTTATTAATTATCATTAGGATTTAATGGGCTTCCATTCTCAGCCCGACCCATCTCAGTTGGGCGCGTATCCACATTGGATCCGAATCCCTTAACCCAATAACCCGTAACCCACAACCCGCATCCAATAGTTAATGTAACCGTTGGTATTTAAACTTTTTCTCCCCAATTCTTTCCTTTCCCTCCACTTCTCTGTACTAGAGAGACGACGACGACGACGAAGACGAACGGACGACGCCGGCGCCGAGAAGGACCCAGTCTCTTCCAGAAGTTTCCTCCAACCGCCTAACCGAATTTCTAACTGCCTAACTGCCTCTCTTCTCTCCACCATTGTTTCATAATCGCCTCCTCAAACATCGACCGTTTGATTGTAACCGCTCGAGCCCCCTCGGCCTATAAATGGACCCCCAGACCTTCACTTCTCCATCATCTCTCCATGAGACGAAGCCATGTAGAATCTTACACTCAATTTCCATTCGTCTCCTTCCTCCGATCTTGAGGTTCTTCTATGGCGACCATGGCGACCTCCTCCTACGAGCAGTGGCATGGCTCCTTGCTCTTTGCAGCGGTGAACAAAGCAAGACGTGACGACAGCCATGGCGAACACATGATGTGCTTCGACGGCTCGCGGCATCACTTACGTCGTGTTCGTCTATTCTCCACCACTGCGGCTGGCAGATCCGAACGACTTCTCCAGAAGCAAAGGTCGTGGTGCTTTCAACCTCCTGCTGATCAACATTGATGAATCGATCGTCCTCCTCCGATTGATCGGTGAGTCTTTTGAATCTTGTCGATTCTGATCTTGCATTGGTAAGTTTTGAATTATGTCGACAGCATTGATTCGGATCTCTGAGCGGGTTTTTCTGGTCTCGTTTTGATTCTTGATTGTTTGGCTGAGACTCATTGATGAGTTCTTGAGCATTTCGGTGAATATTCTCCAATTTGGAGTCGGCACCATTCAAATCGAACTCACAATGTTGTTTTCTTTTTATGCCCATCACGTGTTCGATGCTATGCCTAAACCAAGAATTCTGTAAAAGATTGGACACGGGGGCTGCTGTGTCGACTCCTGGTGACACGAACAAGCTTTTCTCGAGCTCAGGTTTGTTCTGTATTGGTCTCTCACTTTGTGTCGAACTGAATTCATATAAGTATCGGGTTGGGTACTATGCTTAGAAGGATAGGGTCCTGTGTCCAGGCTCTATGGACACGGGAGAGACGAGCAGGTGTTTGGTTGGCTGTTAGAATCTCTGTGGTTCTTGTTAGTTTAGGTTCATGACCTTGGCAGTTGCTCTGTTTGAACTATAGTAGCCGTTAGAATTAGGCTATTTGAAGTTGACTGTTCTATGTAGGTTGAATTGGAAGCACATATAGGATTCTGAACCATTTTATTAAGGATGTTCTATGTGAGTTTTAATTGGAGTTCACAGTAAGTTTTGGACCATTTTAGCCTATCCTGCTTTGAGTCAATAAATGGATACATGGGAATTGGGCCTTGGACATAGATAGGTTGGACTAAAGTTAGCATAACTGTAGGAATTTATTTAAGTATTGGTTTAGTTAATTGAGTTTATAGTTAGTTAGAAATTAGATTAGAAGGATTAAAATATATTCCTAATTCTATCTTTTCCAACTTTTAGGTGATTAGAAGAATTGGACAAAATCCTGAAATAAAGGCAAGTACATGTACTCAGTATTACCATCATTGCATGCATTGCACTCACTCTTGTTATCGTGTCATTTATTTTACTTGTTCTCGATTGATTGCTTGCTTGCATTGTTTCTCGTGTCGGGTGGAGGACGTTCTAGAGACATGTGATGGACTAATATTGGACAAACATTGCCTGATAGCATACTCTGTATGCCTGAGTCCATTTTGTGCGTGACTGATAGCATTGTCATCAGACATGCCTGATTATTGCGTGACTGATAGCATTGTCATTAGACATGCATGATTATTGCGTGACTGATAGCATATTTTATATGCCTGATTACATATTAGTCCCCACATGTTGATAACGTCCAATTGCACATGTACACATAGTTAGTGCATATTTATATTATATTCCATTGTCTTCTCTGTTCAGTTCTACTTGCTACATTGTACCATTCCATTGATCTTCCATGGTGAGTTATATTGAGTATATTGTGTTTTGCTCCTTTCCTGACTGGATCGTTGATTATAGGTGATATGGATTCTTAGCTTATCATGACTGGCATTGGAGCTCACTTGATACTGAGACATTAGTTTCATGTATAGGAGATTGATTGAGTGTATTTGTTTATATGTTGTTGTTGTATCATTTATATTTTACCGACTTTGTACCCGAACATTCATGTATAAGTTGTAATAATTATATAGTGGATTGCTGTGATTGTTAGTATAGATTCCGTGATTAGATGCTGTGATGGGATTACACTTGGTATTGATGATTAGACGACTCACTACCGCTGTCAACGACAGTGTAGGCCGGACATGCCTCGACCCGTACCCGATTATTCGGGAGCGGGGTGTGACACGTGTGTATAGGTCGCGCTCACGCAAGGTAGGTTCCATAACGGTCGATTACAGCGGCTTGACGAACCAACGGATGCTTCAGAAGGCGATGTCTATACAATATGTCCTATATAAGTTCTGACTCCGTGCGGTCGCACGCCTCGAAACACCAAGGAACTCCGTGCCTCGACGCATCCAAGCGAGCTCCATGCCAAACGATCTTCTACTTGTGATGGCACATGAAAACTGTATGGGTGTAAGTACACAATCGTACTGGTGGTGTGAGCTCCTTGCCCACCCATATAAAACCAACACATTCATTTAATTTTTGTAACATATTCCTTATTGATTGTCTTTCTAATCTGGCCTTAATATCAGTTTTAGAAAATAAACATATGGTCTATTTGGTGCATCAACGACAGTCGTGCCATGAATCTCTTCGTGTAACATAATCGAGGCAATGCAAAGTTCATGTCGCAATAACATGGTCGTGCCAACAATACCAACATATCGACTTGTGCTTGCCTTTCGACCCATACTTGAGACGCAATGACATGGTTGTGCCATAAACTCTACTCATGCTTCAAAATCGAGGTCTTGTCTCACAACTCAATATGACTTAACCCAACTTTTTCTTATGGCCCTTCCTGACTTAAACTCGATACGACTCAATCCCAAGAAATGCAACTTTGTGTCGACGACTGAATACTTGACGCTGCATCTCGTGCCGAAGCATGTGGCCTTACTATAGCCAAATCCTAGGCTCCATAATGATGTTGCAACCGTGCATACCCTCTTGACACAATTCATGTCGTGCTTGAACTTTCTTTGATTTGACCGACACCGTACATGAGGATTGCCGCTCAGCACATCCCTTATCTATATAAAAGGTCACCGGCATTAACTAGCTATCGTGGGCATAGCTAGGAAGACGATGGGTCCTTCAATACAGGTAGCGAGCCCCAATAAAAGCCCATCAAATTCCTGGTTGTCTACCTAGCATCAGCTATCTTGCATCCCTCCTAGGCCGATACGGTCCTGTGGCCCCAAGCTACCGAATCGAGGGCACAAAATCTTGTGCACAAGTTGTCCATGACCACGCACCTACAAGAACTTCTAGACTCAACGTAAATGCATGACCTAACCGTCATAACTTACTTTCTTTGTTTCACTTCTTTACTTTTTGTACTTTTTTGCAGACTCAAACTAGGGTTGCCTCGGCGACTGACCTACAGTCCCGACATATTTCTCCTCGACGACTGGCCACAGTCCCGACATATTTTTCAGTATTTCCATACTCTTATTGACTCAAACTCATGAATGACTAATTGATAGCTTTTCAGCATAACTTGAACAAAACGTGTTCCTTACGTGCCATAAACTGTGGCACACTTATCTTTGAACCAACCGTAGCTCGTACCTTAAACTAATTTATGTTCTATGCGACACTACCACCCAAGTCATACTTTATATGACGAGCCTTGAGATCGTAGAACTATGTGGCTATGATAACCGCAGAAAACGTGGGATAGTGCTTGTTATGACTTCGATAGCCCGACATAACTTTTGCCTAATTCAATCGTAGAACAACTTAACCCATAGAATGAGCAAAGGCTATGCCAAGCCTTGCACCGTAGAAACGTGCATTGAGACTTGTGGGACACTTTTGCTATGCCAAGCGTTGGATGGTGGAACAGTGCATGCTTCATTAAGCATTTATACGTGTGACGCCTATGACTATGCTAAGTCCATAGCCTTGTGGCAACATAGACCAACTTTTCCTTCTCCCAAGCCACGAGACGAAGGATCGAATGTCAATTTAAAATCACGTAGTGCAACACTTCTAAGCTGAAAACTTTTGTTTTATTAGTGTGAAGGCCAAGCTGAGACAAGTTCACCGAAGCCACCCACCGAAGCAAGGAGTTGCCTCGACCGAACTGGACTTCGAACGAGTTGTTGCATGGCTAAGTCCAAATGTCGTTGGCGTTTTGATTCCTCCGATTGAACTTAGTGAGACGGGGTATTACACACCATCTCCTAGAATTGCATTCGTTGGATGTCCAGGAGGAGCTGTCGTTCCCTCATGGCCATTGGCTCATCATCAAGACGGGTCTGCAGGTAGTTTGGACCTTCCTCAATTCCTCCTCCTTGGTACTAAGATCTGATCTAGGTTTCCTTTTATGCCATTCCTTGAGTCCTACCTTGACTGCTTTCAATAGTTGACAGAGACGATATTCTGGGTAACCAGAGACTTCAGTCGATGAGGCCATAGCACGAAGCACCGTATCATGATAGCCATCCATCATTGGTCATACATTCACTACTACAAAAATTGTTAACAATGACACTTTATAGATGACACTCATAAAAAAATGTCATTAATGATACTTTTAATGTCAGCCAATTAGATGATCGTCATTAATAACTAAATCAAAGACAATAAAAAAATTGATATCATGAAAAGTGTACTACGATGACGATTAAAAAGATAAGGGTCGTAAAAATTTTTTATGGATGTCATCTTTTATTATTAAAAAAAAGACTCTGACTAACAATTAAACAGTAATATTAAGAGTCATACTTAGTTTAAACAATGATAGAGACATTTTGTGTGTTATAAAATATTGATTAAAAATTGACACTATTGGATTGAATCCAGATTGGGCGAAGAAAGTATATTCTAGTTGTTGGTTGGAGAGCGGACAGTAATAGAAATAGAGTTAGGATCAATTTTTTAAAAATTTAAAACTTGAATATAATTAGTTATTACAATTTGGGTTAGGATATTTTGATCTTTTTCAATTATATTTATCTGATAAAAAAATATAAAAGTTCAAGAAAATATATATCAAGGTTATAATTTATTAATAAAATATTACTATATATTAAAGAGCCAAAATTAAATAATTTATATATTTAAATAAAATTTAGTCTAGTTTAACTAAATTTTTCTGTATTTTTAGTTGGCCATAGTCCATTTTACATATAACGATGGTCATGCACAAATGTCGTATGTACATCGGATAGTACCTTTTGAAAAGTACTTTCTACATGTTTTGCGGTTAAGACAAATT
>JANAVB010004364.1:162500-170000 GCA_029216955.1 Iris pallida | reverse complement strand
TTCTGCCGCGCACCCGCGTCCCGTGGCCTCGCACGGGAGCTTCGCACAAGGGTCCGTGGTGCAGCAGCGGGCCTTGCTGCACCGGGCGCGTCAACGATAGGGTCGTGGGGGATTTCGTTCGCACAGCATCCCATTTTGCCCGCAAAGCCGCACCTACTCAAAATTTGTTGCGCCGCCCAAATTTCAGCTCAACTCGCTTCCCCCTATAATAGATTTGCAGTTTTATTGTTGGGCTGACTCCGGGGTACCAAAGTGCTTGAGGAGCTTGTCATTTTTGGGGAAAACGCGCCCAACCTCCCGCTCGGTCGGGGGGGTTCGAAACTGGCACGAGTTGCGGCAGATTCTGTCGCACGGGCTGAGAGCTGCGCGCCGCGCGCAGAAACAGCTGCAACGCCTCGCCTCGCGCTGGGACGCGAGCGAGGCGGGCGGCCCGTGCAGCCGTTCGATGCGCTGGTCGCCTCAGCGCGCCGCCGCGAGCCCGTGCTCGCCGATGCAGCCTGTCAGGCCCACGCCGTGGGCAGAAACTGCCGCGCGACAGAAAACGTCGCGAACCGTCGCGCACCCAAAGCCAGCAAGCGCCCGGTCGCTGGATCGCCGCGCGCGGGCAGCCGTTCGACGCGCCGTGCACCCCCCGCGCGCACGGGATTGTGGCGCGCGACGAACATCCCCCCCTTCACCACCTACTCCCCTATAATAGATTTGCAGTTTTATTGTGGGGATGACTCCGGGGGACCAAAGTGCTTGAGGAGCTTGTCATTTTTCGCGCGCAGCCGCAGGCCGCGCCCGTGCTCGCCGATGCAGCCTGTCAGGCCCACGCCGTGGGCAGGAATCTGCCGCAGGGCAAACGAAGTGCCGCGAGGCACACAAACCGCAGCATATGCGCACCCGGTCGATCCCGTGCAGCCGATAGGGCCTGTCAGGCCCACGCCGTGCACAGAAAATCTTTGTGCGCGCTGAAACTGCTGCAACGCATGCGTTTCTGTGTCCCGTGCGGCCGACAGGGCCTGTCAGGCCCACGCCGTGCACGGAAATTCTTCCCATGCGCAGAAACTGCTGGAACGCTTGCATTTCCGTCCCCCGTGCGGCTGATAGGCCATGTCAGGCCCACGCCGTGCACGGACACTGGTTGCGTGTGCAGTAACTGCTGCAACTTGAGGGTTCCTCGATCCCGTGCGGCCGACTGGGCCTGTCAGGCCCACGCCGTGCACAGAAATTAATCGTGCGCGCAGAAACTGCTGCAACGCTTCCATTCTTCTGTCCCGTGCGGCCGATAGGGGCTGTCAGGCCCACGCCGTGCACAGAAATTCTTCGTGTGCACAGAAACTGCAACAACGCTCGCATTCCTCAGTCCCGTGCGGCCGATAGGCCCCGTCAAGCCCACGCCGTGGGCAGAAATTGTCGCGCGACAGAAAACGCCGCGAATCGTCGCGCAAGCAAAATTCGCAAGCGCGCGCTCGCTAAATGGCCGCGAGCGTGGAGCCGTTCGACGCGCCGTGCGCCCCCCCGTGCGCGCGTGCGACGAACATCCCCCCTTCACCACCTACTCCCCTATAATAGATTTGCAGTTTTATTGTGGGGATGATTCCGGGGGACCAAAGTGCTTGAGGAGCTTGTCATTTTTCGCGCGCAGCCGCAGGCCGCGCCCGTGCTCGCCGATGCAGCCTGTCAGGCCCACGCCGTGGGCAGGAATCTGCCGCGGGGCAAACGAAGTGCCGCGAGGCACACAAACCGCAGCATATGCGCACCCGGTCGATCCCGTGCAGCCGATAGGGCATGTCAGGCCCACGCCGTGCACAGAAAATCTTCGTGCGCGCAGAAACTGCTGCAACGCATGCGTTTCTGTGTCCCGTGCGGCCGATAGGGCCTGTCAAGCCCACGCCGTGCACAGGAATTGTTCGTGTGCGCAGAAACTGCTGCACCGCTTGCATTCCTCTGTCCCGTGCGGCCGATAGGGGCTGTCAGGCCCACGTCGTGCACAGAAATTGTTCGTGCGCGCAGAAACTGCTGCAATGCTTGTGTTTCTGTGTCCCGTGCGGCCGATAGGGCCTGTCAGGCCCACGCCGTGCACAGGAATTCTTCGCATGCGCAGAAACTGCTGCACCGCTTGCATTTCTGTGTCCCGTGGTGCCGATAGGGCCTGTCAGGCCCACGCCGTGCACAGGAATTCTTCGTGTGCGCAGAAACTGCTGCAACGCTTGCATTTCTGTGTCCCGTGGTGCCGATAGGGCCTGTCACGCCCACGCCGTGCGCAGAAATTCTTCGTGCGCGCAGAAACTGCTGCAACGCATGCGTTTCTGTGTCCCGTGCGGCCGATAGTGCCTGTCACGCCCACGCTGTGCACAGAAACTGTTTGCGTGCGCAGAAACTGCAGCAACTCGTGGGTTCCTCCGTCCCGTGCGGCCGATAGGGCCTGTCACGCCCACGCCGTGCGCAGAAACTGTTTGCGTGTGCAGAAACTGCAGCAACTCGTGGGTTCCTCCGTCCCGTGCGGCCGATAGGGCCTGTCAGGCCCACGCCGTGCACATAAACTGTTTGCGTGCGCAGAAACTGCAGCAACTCGTGGGTTCCTCCGTCCCGTGCGGCCGATCGGGCCTGTCAGGCCCACGCCGTGCACGGAAACTGTTTGCGTGCGCAGAAACTGCAGCAACTCGTGGGTTCCTCCGTCCCGTGCGGCCGAGAGGGCCTGTCAGGCCCACGCCGTGCACGAAAATTGTTTGCGTGCGCAGAAACTGCAGCAACTCGTGGGTTCCTCCGTCCCGTGCGGCCGATAGGGCCTGTCAGGCCCACGCCGTGCACAGAAACTGTTTGCGTGCGCAGAAATTGCTGCGGCAGCTATAGGTTCCTCTGTTTGTCCCGTGCGGCCGATAGGGCCCGTCAGGCCCACGCCGTGCGCAGAAATGTTGTGTCTCCTGCTGCACGTACTAGATTAGTACGTAGTACGTAAAGCCTTGGCGTCGGTTTCTCGTTGTCCCCGGACACACGCTAGTAGTATTAGTAGGGTCCTCCGTCCGGGGAGATGTAAATGCATTCTCTTGTCCGTCACGTGCGTACTCACGTGTCTGTCTTTTCTATGCGTGCGTATTCTCTCCGTACCCCGGCCACCACTTTAGTTAGTGTTTTATGGGAAAGAAAGAAAGAGAGAAGGACCCTTCCTTCCTTCTCGGATCCGACGGTGTCACGCCCCGCTCCCGTAGGAGCGATCGTCCTCGCTAAGGCGTGATGCCGCACGGGCCTAGGTTGCGCCCGTGCAAGGCCAAGTCCAGAAACGGCCGATTTGAGTCTAGGCCACAGAGTCGCACAGAGTGTCCCCATTTGCAGCGGAAAGTAAATGAACGCAAGTTGAATACAAAATCAAACTCTTTATTGATATTCAAGAAGTTACAAGCGGCGCTAGGCCGATATTACAATTCGCTCAAGCTCTCTCTCTCTGAAACATAAAAGGCGTGCCAAGTGGCTTACAAGATGGAATGATTCATGGCGATGTTCCGATACATTATGTCCTGTATAGAGTGCTTCAGCTCCTTGCAACGCTCCAAGGCTCCAGAGGTAGCTCCGCGCCTTAGCACGTTCGATGGAAGCTCCGCACCCGCCGACGATACCTGCTTCTGCAAGCAGACTGTGGGGTTATCAGTACATTGTTATGCACTGGTGGGGAGGCTGGCTCGCCCACAACGCCATCATTACCAAACACGTATCATTTACTTTTGTGCATCTCTATCATTCATTGTCTTTCTAATCTTGCCTTAGGGTCAATTTCATGGCATATAACATAACCTATCCCGTGTTGCCAATCTCAAGTGTTGCATGGAAATACATGCACAACTTACCCATACTTACCGTCCGGCCTTCCCTGTTCAAGTAAACCAAGTTAGACAACAATTCATGTGAAAATAACATAACGTAGGCGCATTCTTTAACTTATTTGTACGAAGTACTTCATTATTGTTTGGAGTGGCACAGTTCAAGTCATTCAGTAGGCACTTGTTCATTTAACTTAGACTACTTTGATTTCAATGCAAGGACTTGCGCGTGGATGGCCACCAGCAAAGCCCACTTAACTCTATATGCACCGGTCGCTGGCTTTACAAGCCATCCTGGACATATTCCCCTTGGTATTTTCCTCACCTATCATGCTGTGCGGCTGGTGCACCCTGATATTATCTTGAAAATACCCCGCACTTACGTTTCCCGTTGTGGCCAAGCCCCCACCCGGGTCGTCCGTAAGCCCCTTTTTGATTCCGTCCGGATCGGCTAGTCCTTCACACTTTGACAGTGCCGCGGAATCCCTTTCTCTACGGCACAGCATACGCCACCCCTCGCTCGTACCGTTTGTCCACGACCATTTCGTATTTTATTATCATTTTTAACTTAACGGCTGTCCTTGAGCCATAGGCTAACCCTTAGCCATCTTACGTTATCGACCAGGTTGGCGTCCGTGCAGCGCGGGTAGCGAGCCCCGATGCACGTGCCCGTCACACCTGTCGCTAACCATTCATCTCCTTTCTTTCTTATCTTTTCTTCATTCTTTCTTTTCTTCACTTGTTCATTCGTTCATTGATTCATTCACATATTCATTCATTTCATTCATTGATTCGTTGATTTATTCATTCAAGCATTACGCAACTCCTCGTGCGGGAGTCGCCTTGGCGACCCATCGGTCCCATAGCCTTTCAATGTCGCTATACTCTACTCGGAACGACTATGTCGATAGTCTTCCGTTTCATTGTTGTAAACCATTTATTGTTTCATTGTTGAACGCAAGCTTGTGCCTTAGCACGAGCGGGGAGCGCGGTGCGAGAGTTCTCGTATTTTTCCATATTCCTTTCCATATTCTATGCAAGCATACAAGTTGGGATTACTCCCTTAGCTAGGTGCGTTGAGTCATTTATTAGCATGCAAGATGTTATCGCCTAGCGATTCTCGTGAATGTGTCCGTTTTGTTATGTGTCTAGGCTAAGCATAGACGGGTTCATCGGAGCCACCCACCTTAGCGATGTTCGCATCGGCCGAGCGATCCTCCGAGCGCGCCTTTGAAAGTCTATGTCTGGATTCATCTTGACGGGCCAATGTAAGCCTTGCATCGATTCTTCATCGATACTTCATCGGGTCGAAGCAACTCTTCGGGTCGACGACTCGTTTGAGTCGTTGTACTTGTCGTTTGGAATCGGCGTTCCGCTAAGGCGGAGCGGGGCATTACATAATACACCACTCAAAACAAGTCTCGTCCTCGAGACTTCCTGAGTGCAGGTCATCCTACCGTTCCCTAACTCGCGTCGTCGTGTTTCTTAGGCAATCCCTATCGAACGGCTCTATCGTTCTATGGCACCGAACTATATTCGATATCCTACCAAGTTTCGCATCGCGTACGTTTGGTCGATTTTATTGAATAACTTTTTCATTCATTTTAGAGTTGATGGCACTTATT
Organism: Iris pallida; assembly: GCA_029216955.1. Taxonomy (NCBI): domain Eukaryota; kingdom Viridiplantae; phylum Streptophyta; class Magnoliopsida; order Asparagales; family Iridaceae; genus Iris; species Iris pallida. Next base: position 164,575 of record JANAVB010004364.1, on the reverse strand, counting down.
CAATTCAAGTGTTTCTTCGACTCGGTTGCTTTTTGACATATCATGGGACTGAAACGGTCGTACGAGGTGCGTTGAAATTCGTCAAATACGAGTGTCGTAGGCTGAGACAAACTTACTTTCATTTATGCGCATCGCAACACCCACTTGCAGCTGCATTCGAGTTCATCATATCGCTGAGTTTGGATCGTGCATGGATTCAAGGCGTCCCCCGAATACGTACATTTCAACCAAGCTTAGCGACTAGCGAAGTCGGACAAGCTACTCATGATAGTTTCGATTTGCCGATCGTTTTACTAACTTCGATTTAAAACCGAACTCATGTGTATATCACCTATCGTTTATCTCGGTCCTCGAGACGATTCGATTCGCTTCTCAAGCGTTATTGTCCACGAAATCAGTATGATTTCTTTAGCGGGGTCGACCAAGTCTATGTAATTTCCGTCCGATTTAACCAAGTATTGTACTATCATCGAGTACGTCTTCCGACCAATGATTCAATTTGTTATTCCGATATTACTTGCGCAACATCCATCCCTTTCATTCCCTTCGTTTGGGGCCAATCTCATTGCCGTTCACGCACACTCCCTGTTCCCCGTCCTACTCTAAGTCTCGCTGCCACAAGTCTATCGTCCGTCCAGACGATACTTTAAAGTCAATCGCACAAGTTCAATCACTCGGCATAGGGTCGTCCGCCTATCCGCTAGGTCAGCTCACAAGGTCATAGTTACACGTCAAGTCCGCGGCTCATCATGCAAGGTCGTTGCACGACGCTCGCCCCAAATCCTATGGTCAAACCATTTGTTCGTTTGTACGGGAGTTTCTACCCAAGCTCGCGTCACTCAGATTTCTAAACATCGAGCATGATCACCTAATTCGCATCAAGACTTACGTTGCCCATATTCATTTCTACTCAATCACCAGTTCTAACCAATTCATGTATTCGATCACGAGGTCATCCAGCTCGACAATACATTGCACCCCAATCTCACGCGAGTTCGATTATCCACGGCGGGTCATGAATCACCATGCAACACTCCCGTGGAATAATCATTCTCATCGGGGCGTAACTTTTTGTTTGAGTTTTAGACTAACCCATTCTCGATACGTGGATTGGACCTACTCAATCCTCAAGTTCAATTCTTCAAGCACACAATTTAATCTCGAGCCCACCTTCGCGTCAAACCACAAGTCGAAGCAATCAGATTGTCACGCCATCCAAGTTCAATCACTCCCGCTGTATGAATCACCATATCAGCGCTCACGCGGAGTGATCGTCATAATCCGACGTGACGCATGTGCGAGGCTGGAGTTGCGCTCGCATAAGACAAGAACGTCAACATTGTGGTTATCAACGAAGCAAATCCAAGCATAATCCTCGAGCCAAGTCTATCTTTTCCTCGACACATTCTTTTACAACTCAAGTATAGCATCCAACGGAACAGTAACATTTGCACGATCGTCATTCGCCGAGTCAGAGTGCCCCCGGGTTATCGCATATCGATCTTTGATACGCCTCAATACCATCGACGATATGCGTAACCTGACGATCTTCCTTTGCAACCAATTTCGAGTCGTGCGACTGATGCTATTGTCCGAGTTGGATATTCCATAATTTCCTCGATATTCAAGATCAATTTCAAACCCAAGTCACACTTCATTTAAATCCATCCAAAATCGTACGCGCGATCCTCTAAGTTTCCTCGATCCAGACCATTCATTTTCTAACTCGCGTTGCCTAACGACAAGTTATCCGAACGATATCTCGTTCGGGACATTCGAAGTCACGACCAACTAAGCGTGACGCGTTCTAAGGCTTTGCGCGGTCGCATCGCCTCGCCGACATACCCGTTCTATCCGTAAATCCTTTAGTCTCGCTCGAACAATTTCTATAACGTCCATACACCACTCAGGGTTCGAGCCACTTGACTAGTCGTCGACACTCACTCTTATCCTTCTTTGAAGCTATCACATACACCACTCGGGTTCAAGCCATCCTATTTAGTCCTCAATCGCGTTCGCGTCATGCGCTAAGATATCCTTTAGATTCGTTCGACGAATCTCTAGCGTAATCGTAT
>JANAVB010004364.1:137500-145000 GCA_029216955.1 Iris pallida | reverse complement strand
CGGGCCTGTCGGCCAAGGCTATAGACTCGTTGAATACATCAGTGTAGCGCGCGTTGTAGTGCCCCGTCCCTACATCGTGCCCCGTTGTCCGTCCACGGGGTGCGCGAGAAAGGAACACTGTCGCTATCGACTCGGTCGGGACCGATAGGTCGGGATCGATCGAATCGATCGAACGGGAACGGTTGAATTAAGATCCATTCCACGTTATGGAATGGCTTCTTCGGAACCAAGTCCCACATTCAGCGGGTAGCGCCTCGAGGATTGACTCTGCGGCTGAGTCGGGAGAGACCTCCCGTTGCTCTGCTTTTCACGCCGCTTGCATTGGTTTTGGCTTTGGTTTTCTGAATGCGTTTTCGTGAATATTTTCGATAGTTTTTATAGTTTACATTTCGAGCTCGCATTTTCTATCGAACTCTTGCATAATACAGTGTTCTAATCGGTTGCTTGTGCGATTTCAGGTGATCGCGTAGGTGACGTCTAGCGCAGCCAACAAGTCCCTCGCCTCAAGCAAAACTCAAGGTGAGTGGCTGACCCCCTTCGTCTCGACCCTCTATTTCAAATGAGAACTCGGGTAATGTTACTGAAATTGAATGAATTGCTTACAGAATACAAGTCCTGTATGTTAGAAGTGAAAAAGAATGTGTTGTGTTGAAAAGAGATAGAATTATTTTAGGCCTGCAAAACGAACAAGTAAATGAATTGATTACATAACAAGCCCCAACGGTATCTTTAATACACCACGTTAACCTATCATGGTCATGGACAACTTGTCGACAAGGGCGATGGTTTCTTCGAGCGGCAACCCGGGGCCACGGGACCGACTCGGCCTAGGAAGAAACAGGTTATAGTCGAGCTGGGTAATAGGCAATCGGTAAGACGGGGACTTGCATCGGGGCTCGCTACTTGCGTTGCAAGGGTCCCGTATTGCCAGGCTATGTCCAAGATGGCTAGTTAATGCCAGTGACCTCCATATCAAACACTTGATATAAATTGTTATTAACTAACAAGGAAAGTGAAGGTAAGTTTTTATGTCGCACGGTGCGCTCTGCCGGAGGAAATCTTGATGTAACTTAATGCTTCTTATGAAAATATCTAGGGTGGTTAGAAAGACCACTAAAAGCAAGTTGTATGATTTTTTATCAAATTCTTGAACCAAATGAGAGCCTGGAAATTAATTAGCCACTCGCCAGTACATGTTGATTGTACTGATCCTCGCTCTCTATACAGGTGCGGTAGATCTGGAAGGGCGTGCTACGTAAAGGGAGGTAACGCCATGTTTTGAAGCTTCGTCCGTGCATTGAAGCTTGGATCAACCCTTTTGGAGACTCCGCTGTTGAAGCATCGAAGACAGATGGAGCGCCTTCCCACCATCCCAGGTGGTTTGTAATTTTGGTTGTAAAGTCAAGGGATGAATGTATGGAATGGCTATCTCGTCGATGTTCATTTTGTAATGGAGTCAGTTTGTAAAAAGCCCGCGCGGCGCCTTTGTATCGAGTCTGTAGAATGATGTTTCATTATCAATAAAGCTTATGTTTCCTCCTCTATAATGTGTGTGTTCAATTTACTCTGCGCATTTTGCTGTTGTTGTGTTTCGGATAACAATTATGACTATGCCTTGTGCAAGCGCAACTTAGGCTTGCACGGCATCACGCCCGGGGGACGACTATCGATTCTACGGAATCGGGGCGTGACATATTGGTATCAGAGCACGGCTTTACGTCCTTGGCCTCTAGTGTCGAGTTTTCTATCTCAAATCGTTGGTCTCGTGTCGATGAGATACGTCGTTCCATACAAGGGAGTCCGTAATAAGTTTGGTTACTAATGTATCTTTACCTTCAAAATCCCAGAAGGTGCGACGGTGAATGTGGCGAACGAAGAAAGTGCTTCGAGCGGCTCGAGTAGCTCGAGGCCCGGACCCTCAAATGATGCCATGGGACGGATGTTGCGCATGCTGGAAGCGCAACAACAACAAGCTCTGGAGAATCAACGCCTGAATGAGCAACATCGACGGGAGGCAGAGGCACATCGACGGGAGGTAGAGGCACGCCAGACCCAGTTCGAGGCCCGATTCGATGCACAATTCAAGTTGCAGCAGAAGCAGCTTGATACTCTTCAGCAAATTGTTCAGACAGTGGTGGCCAACAACAACAACTCCGCGACCACTCCTGCCGTGACCGAGCCTGCGGCCAGACAAAGTGAAATCGAACCGGAGGTACCCGAGCTTATGCCTGCCGCACCGAGAAGTTCCAACTTCGACGTGTCAAAATTCACAAAGAGCTTCCGTACTTCCTTTTGCGGTACTGAAGACCCTTCATTGGCGATCGATTGGCTGGAGGAGTTAGAGGACCGGTTCGAGCTTCTGGGTGTCGATGAGTCCAAGAAAGTCGCATGCGCTCAACTTCTACTCCGATTGAACGCGCACGACTGGTGGGCCGTGCAAAAGCGAGCAATCAGACGCGACGACGAGACAGCGACAATATCTTGGGCCACCTTCCGAGAGGCGTTCGAGATCGAGTACCTTCCCGATGCTATTCGACAGGAGAAGGAGAATGAATTTATGCAGCTAAGGCAAGGGAATATGACGGTGCGGCAGTATGCAGCAGAGTTCAACAAGTTAGCCAAGTTTGCTGGACAATACCTGCCTTCCCTGGCGAGTCGTGCACGACGGTTCAAAGTGGGCCTACGACCATCTATCGCCGCCCATGTGTCTGTTCCCAAATACCAAACGATGGGGGAGTCTCTCAACCACGCCCTCCGCCTTGAAAGCCAATACCCTCCAAGTGCTGCCGGCGCTGTGCATACCTACAATCACAAACGCCCTAGCCACGCGGGAGGAAACAACGTGACCAAGCGTCCGAACACTAGGTCCCAAAGCGGATATCAAGGGCATAACCCAAAGCCCTACTGCAACCGATGTCATAATATCGGCCACACGATCGACGATTGCCAGGTACCAGAGGGTGGATGTTGGCACTGTGGCAAGAGGGGCCACAGGCGTGCTGAGTGTCCAAGCAGAAGGCCGAACCCAACGGCGCCCCAACAGCACCGTCCAGCGGTGCCTCAGCAACACCGCCCAGGGAATCAAGTTCCAGCGCCTCGAGCCCAGCAACCTGTACCGCAAAATGGCCAAGACCGTCGCCCCAATGCCCAGGGCCGCGTCTACGCCATGACTCGAGATGAGGCGCTGGCATCAGACACTGTCGTGACAGGTATACTTAGTTTTAATAATGTACCTGCTCGCGTACTATTTGATTCAGGTGCCTCACATAGTTTTATAGCGGCAGACTTTGTCGTCGAGCACAAATTTCCATTAGTATCATTAGACCTCGACCTTAGCGTGAGCACACCTTCGGGCACACCTATACTCACAAATTCAGCCTGCACCGACGGGATTATCTGTATCGGCGGTCAAAAGATCGGTCTGGACGTGATGGTCCTAGACATGAATGACTTCGATATCATTCTGGGAATGGATTGGCTCGGGCCGTGCAACGCAACCATAGACTGCGCCAGGAAGATGGTCACTTTCCGCATACCAGGAGTGCCTGAATTCTGCTTTTCGTGTGGTGAGGCGTCGTCGACCTGCATGTTGATCTCGGCAATCTCTGCTCGGAGGATGCTGTATTCTGGGTGCGAAGGCTACTTGGCGTCCGTCCGAGACATGCGACAGGATGGTGCAAACGTAGGTCAGACCGACGTTGTGGCAGAATTCCCCGATGTGTTTCCGGACGAGCTACCCGGCATGCCCCCCGACCGAGAGATCGAGTTCAGCATCGATACATTTCCCGATACTCGACCGATTTCTAAGGCCCCGTACAGAATGGCTCCCGCCGAGCTGAAGGAACTCAAGGTCCAGCTACAAGAGTTACTCGATAAAGGGTTTATTCGGCCTAGTGTTTCGCCGTGGGGAGCGCCCGTATTGTTCGTAAAGAAGAAGGATGGGTCCCTGCGTCTGTGCGTCGATTACCGGGAGCTGAACAAAGCCACCATCCGGAACAAGTACCCATTGCCCCGCATAGACGACTTATTCGATCAACTGCAAGGCGCCTCGGTATTTTCGAAGATTGATCTCCGCTCAGGTTATCATCAACTCAAGATCAAGTCAGACGACGTGCAAAAGTCCGCCTTTCGTACTCGTTACGGCCACTACGAGTTCCTGGTGATGCCATTCGGCCTGACGAACGCCCCTGCCGTCTTTATGGATCTGATGAATCGGGTATTTCGACCTTTCCTTGATAAATTTGTGGTAGTCTTTATTGATGATATTCTCGTCTACTCGAAAGACAGGACGCAGCATGCAGAACATCTACGGGCCGTGCTCCAGACACTTCGAGAACATGAGTTGTATGCAAAGCAGAGTAAGTGCGAATTTTGGCTCAGCAGCGTATCCTTTCTGGGTCACATCATTTCGTCCGAAGGTATTGCAGTCGATCCGAAGAAGGTGGAAGCCGTTGCTGATTGGAGGCGGCCTGCGTCTGCTAGTGAGATTCGAAGCTTTCTTGGTTTGGCGGGATACTATCGACGCTTCGTGAAAGACTTCACGAAGATTGCATCGCCATTGACTCGCCTCACTCAAAAGGGAGTCGCGTATGAGTGGTCGGATGACTGTGAAGCTTCATTCCAGGAGCTAAAACGGCGATTGATTTCGGCACCTATACTCACGCTTCCGGATGGGCCAGAGGGTTTCCAGATATTCAGCGATGCTTCAGGTCAGGGCTTGGGATGTGTGCTCATGCAGCGGAACAAGGTGATATCCTTCGCCTCGAGACAATTGAAGCCGCACGAGAAGAACTATCCTACGCACGACTTGGAGTTAGCGGCAATTGTGTTCGCGTTGAAATTGTGGCGTCACTACCTATATGGTGTGGCGTGCGCGATCTATACCGACCACAAGAGCCTCAAGTATCTCTTCACTCAGAAGGAGTTGAACTTGCGACAACGGCGCTGGCTCGAACTGATTAAAGACTATGACTTGACGATCGACTACACTCCGGGCAAGGGAAATGTGGTGGCGGACGCTCTGAGTCGGAAATATCTTGCCTCGCTCTCCATCAACCGCAGACTACTACGAGATTTAGAAGAAATGGGCATCGATCTCCGGGTTCGATTCAGGGATATACGGTTGGCGCAGCTGCAGTTAGAGCCGAGTTTGCTGGAAAAGATCAAGACCGCTCAGAAGGATGATCCGTACCTGAAGAAAATGCGCGAGCGAATTTCAACAGGTAGTGCGACCGACTTTGCGGAAGACAACACCGGCGTGCTGAGAATGAATGGCCGACTATGCGTTCCGGATGATAAAGAACTACGAAAGGAGATAATGTCGGAGGCCCATTATACGAAATATACATTGCATCCAGGCAGTACCAAGATGTATAAGGACCTCCGCACGACCTTCTGGTGGCACGGTATGAAGAGAGATGTGGCGCTCTTCGTGTCGCAATGCATGGCCTGTCAGCAGGTGAAAGCTGAACATCAACGACCGGGCGGGGAGATGCAGAACCTTGCCATTCCAGAATGGAAATGGGATCATGTCACGATGGACTTTATTGTTGGCCTGCCGAAGACACCACGGGGGAGCGACGCTATCTGGGTCATCGTCGATCGACTAACCAAGTCAGCGCACTTCATTGCCATTAAAGTTACTTGGAGCGTTGATCGCCTGGCACAGATCTATCTTGACGAGATAGTACGGCTGCACGGAGTTCCAGTATCCATCGTCTCTGATCGGGATTCACGGTTCATGTCGCGATTCTGGAGTAGCCTTCAGTCGGCGCTAGGTACCAAGTTGCAGTTCAGCTCAGCTTACCATCCTCAGACCGACGGCCAAACGGAGCGCGTTAATCAGATTCTCGAAGACATGCTACGGCTCTGCGCAATTGACTTCAAATCAAGCTGGGACATCCACCTACCGTTGGCAGAATTTGCATACAACAATAGCTATCAGTCCAGCATCCAAATGGCGCCGTATGAAGCTTTGTACGGCCGAAAGTGCAGATCGCCCATTTGCTGGGATGAAGTCGGGGAACGGCAGATACTCGGCCCGGAGCTGGTGGAACAGACTGTGGAGAAGGTCAAGCTCATTCGGGAAAGACTGAAGATTGCACAGAGTCGGCAAAAGAGCTACGCCGATACCCATCGAAGACCGCTTGAGTTCCAGGTGGGCGATCATGTGTTCCTGAAGGTGTCGCCTATGCGAGGAGTTACTCGGTTCGGCGCGAAGGGGAAGCTGAGTCCGAGATTCGTTGGGCCGTTTGAAATACTCGAGCGGGTCGCCCCAGTGGCCTATAAAATTGCCCTACCGCCGGCGCTCGAAGGTGTGCACAACGTCTTCCACGTCTCCCAGCTGCGGAAGTACGTGCACGACCCTAGCCACGTGGTGGATTTTGGCCAGCTGGAGCTAAAGTCCGACTTATCCTACGTCGAAGTGCCAGTTCAAATCTTAGAACGCAAGGATAAGCTGCTGCGGAATCGGACGATCCCTCTCGTTCGCGTACTTTGGAGGAACCATACGGCAGAAGAGTCGACATGGGAACTCGAGTCTGAGATGAAGGAAAAGTTCCCTTCATTGTTTTCATAGAGGTAGGTTCTGTTCTTAAGTTTCGAGGACGAAACTTATTTTTAGTTGGTTATGGTGTAGTGCCCCGTCCCTACATCGTGCCCCGTTGTCCGTCCACGGGGTGCGCGAGAAAGGAACACTGTCGCTATCGACTCGGTCGGGACCGATAGGTCGGGATCGATCGAATCGATCGAACGGGAACGGTTGAATTAAGATCCATTCCACGTTATGGAATGGCTTCTTCGGAACCAAGTCCCACATTCAGCGGGTAGCGCCTCGAGGATTGACTCTGCGGCTGAGTCGGGAGAGACCTCCCGTTGCTCTGTTTTTCACGCCGCTTGCATTGGTTTTGGCTTTGGTTTTCTGAATGCGTTTTCGTGAATGTTTTCGATGGTTTTCATAGTTTACATTTCGAGCTCGCATTTTCTATCGAACTCTTGCATAATACAGTGTTCTAATCGGTTGCTTGTGCGATTTCAGGTGATCGCGTAGGTGACGTCTAGCGCAGCCAACAAGTCCCTCGCCTCAAGCAAAACTCAAGGTGAGTGGCTGACCCCCTTCGTCTCGACCCTCTATTTCAAATGAGAACTCGGGTAATGTTACTGAAATTGAATGAATTGCTTACAGAATACAAGTCCTGTATGTTAGAAGTGAAAAAGAATGTGTTGTGTTGAAAAGAGATAGAATTATTTTAGGCCTGCAAAACGAACAAGTAAATGAATTGATTACATAACAAGCCCCAACGGTATCTTTAATACACCACGTTAACCTATCATGGTCATGGACAACTTGTCGACAAGGGCGATGGTTTCTTCGAGCGGCAACCCGGGGCCACGGGACCGACTCGGCCTAGGAAGAAACAGGTTATAGCCGAGCTGGGTAATAGGCAATCGGTAAGACGGGGACTTGCATCGGGGCTCGCTACTTGCGTTGCAAGGGTCCCG
>JANAVB010004364.1:125000-132500 GCA_029216955.1 Iris pallida | reverse complement strand
AGACGCAGCTACACGAAAGACTCCATTTCCTTGTCTCTAGACCTTTCTCGTGCTTGCATTGTCAATGCACCGACTTATACTTATCTTCCGTGCCAAACTCTGGGACGTAACGACTCGGTCGTGCCATAACTCAACTCGTGTTTCAATATCTCCGAGGCAGCGCCTCCTTGTTTAGTCTTGCTTATACTTGTGTTGTGACAACGCGGCCGTGCCTCATAACTCAACGTAACTCCACACAACATGCCCTACGGCCCTTTTTGACTTAACTCGCAACTTAAAAGTCGACGCCACATCTCGTGCCGAAGCACGTCGCCTTTGCTGTAGCTAAATCTTAGGCTCCGATATTGTGTCTTTTTAACTCATACATATTCAACCCAATCCAAAGGCACGCACACGGATTGCCGCCCGTGCCGACACAAAACTTACCATATTAGTTGAAAACAACAATTATTATTAAGTGTTTGTTATAGGATTGGCCTAACCAGCCGCCTTGGACGTAGCCTGGCAGTACGAGACCCTTTCAACGCAGGTAGCGAGCCCCGATGAAAGTCCCCGCCTTACCGATCGCCTAACCAGCGTCGCCTATTACCCAGCTCGGCTACAACTTGTTTCTTCCTAGGCCGAGACGGTCCCGTGGCCCCGGAATTCCGCTCGAAGAAACCACCCCTTGTCGACAAGTGTCCAAGTTCATAAGGGTTACATGGAGTGTTTTAGAATACAGTTTGGGCTTGTTATGTGATCAATTTATTTACTTGGTGGTTTTAACTCTTTCCCTTTTTCATACTTCCTTTGCAGAGCCCCTAACCAGGGTTGCCTCGGCGACTAACCATCGCTTAGACTTAACATTCTTTGAACTCAGGGAACGGCTACTGCATAGCCTTCCAACTTAACTTGAACATAGCGTGTTTCCTTTAAGTGTCGACCGACCGTGGATAACTTTCCATTGAACCAACCGTGGCTCGTGCCTCTAAACCGACTCGTGTTCGACGCAACGCTGTCGCCCAAGTCATACTTCATATGACGGGCCTTGGGGTCGTGGGACTATTTATCTTGACAACCGCAGAATAAGCGGGACAGCACGTAGGATAACTTAGGTCGACCGGCATAACTTTGCCTAACTCACTCAAGCCTACAACTTAACCCAAGGGACGAGCAAGGGCTATGCCAAGCCTTGCGGGACAGGACCGTGCATGCTTTAGCAAGCATTTGTGCGGCAACGCCTATGACTTAGGCTAACTCTTAACTTTTGTACCGCAGACCAACTTTCCTTCTCCCAAGCCACGGGACGAAGGACCGAGTGTCATTTTCAAAGCACGCCGTGCACCAACTCTAAGCCGACCGTGGGACGTTTTCCATGTTCTAACTCATTTTGACCCGTCGGGATTATTCCCTTAGCTATGTGGATGCGTAGCTTTTATTTATCAAGCCTAACTTGTGCAAGTTGAAAACACGATTTATTATGTGAAGGCAAAGATGAGGAGAGTTCACCGAAACTACCCCACCTGAGCGATGTCTCCGAGCAAGCCGTAAGCAAGGCTAAGGCCGAACGCCGTCGGCGTTTCGATTCCTCCGATTGACTTTGCGGGACGGGGCACTACATCATACACCACTCAGAACAAGTCTCGTCCTCGAGACTTTCCTGAAGGCAAGCTATTCTACCATTTCTATGGCCAAGACTAAATCGTACACATTTCGCCTACGCGTTCCTTCGATTCTGAGCCACGCTCGTACTATTATCAATCACTCCTTTAACACGATTTCAAGATCTCGACACACTCCCATCTTTCAAGCCTTGCTTGAACTCGACGTATCACTTGGCTGGATCGTGCACGCATTCCAAGCGTCCCCAAAATACATGTATTCAACCAAGCCGCATGATAGAGAATTGTCATTCTCACTCGAGTCGCATCGTGCACATACCCAGGCGTCCCTGAAATATATGTATGTCAGCCGAGTCTCGTGAGCAGGGTTTCCTATATTCGTGATTTCCATGCATTCCAATCCTCAAGATCAATCTTTTCGATTAGCTAACACTTGCAACAGGGCGTCTCGCCTAACCACTAGGCTACTTATTTTCGAGGCTAAGTCAATGTCAGGATTGGAATCACAGTTCCCCAACAATAATGCCAACACTGACCCCAATCCTAGGGTCAAACCAAAGTCGGTAGTACGGGATTTTCTACCCAAGCTCGCGTCACTCAGATTTCTAAACATCGAGCATGATCGCCTAATTCGCATTACGGCATGCGTCGCGTATATTCAAATCCCTTCAATTCACCAATTCTAACCAATTCTTGTATTCGATCACGAGGTCGTCTTGCTCGACAATATGTTGCGCCCCAATCTCACGCGAGTCCGATAATCCGTGGTGGTCCATGAATCACCATGCAACGCACCCGCAGAATAATCATTCTCATCGGGGCGTAACTCTTGTTTGAGTTTAGACTAACTCATTTTCGATACGCGGATTGGACCTACTCAATCCTCAAGTTCGACTCCTCAAGCACACAAATCCATTCTCGAGTCACCTTCGCGTCAAACCATAAGTCGAAGCACAAATTGTCGCACCATGCAAGTTCGACCACTCCCGCTGTATGAATCACCATACCAGCGCTCACGTAGAGTGATCGCCCTAATCGGCGTGACGCATGTACGAGGCTGGAGTAGCACTCGCATAAGACAAGAACATCAACGTTGTGGTTGTCGACGAAGCAAATCCAAACATTCCAGTTTTCATCCAAGCCAAGTTCGATAGTTCGATCGTCATTCGTTCAACTTAGAAAATCCTCGAGCCAAGCCTATCCTTTCTTCGACATATTTTAACGTCTCGATTATAACATCCATCAAAACAATGACATTTGCACGATCGTCATTTGTCGAGTCAGAGTACCCCCGAGTTATCGCATATCGATCTTTGATACGCCTCAATACCATCGACGACATGCGTAACCTGACGATCTTCCTTCGCAACCAATTTCGAATCGTACGACTTGATGCTATTGTCCGAACTGGATATACCACCATTCCTCGATATTCAAGATCAAGTTCGATCGCTATTCCTCAAGCTCGTTTCAAAATCGTTATTCAAAACTCAAGTCACCTTTCATTTGCATCAATCCGATATCGTACGCGCGATCCTCTAAGTTTCCTCGATCAAGACCATTCATTTCATTTGTCATTTCGAATCGTTTTCTAACTCACGTTGCTCATTCATAAGTTGTCCGAACGAGATGTTCGTTTGGGACATTCGAAGTCACGACCAACTAAGCGTGACACATTCTAACGCTTTGCGCGATCGCATCGCCTTGCCGACATACTCGTAATCCTCAATATTCACTCGAACAATTTCCAAGACAAACCATACACCACTCGGACTCGAGCCACTCGACTAATCGTCGACACTCATTCTTATTCTTCTCCGAACCTATCACATACACCACTCGGATTCAAGCCATAAGATCTAGTCCTCAATCACGTTCGCGTCATGCGCTAAGATATCCTTCAGATTCGTTCGACGAATCGCTAACGTAGTCGCTCGCGTCGTATCGACGCACTAAGTCGTTCGTACTATTTCCTCAAAATCCAAATCAATCTTCCGTGTACGCCTAAGCGTTAGTCCGATAGCGTTTCTATCGATAGACACTCTAAGTGTATCTCCGTTCCTGACCGAACGATACTTGATATCGCTCGCAACTCGTTTGCACCAAGGGTCAAGGTGCGCGACGCGAAACACAACTTAGCCAAAAGGCCGTGTGCATAGCCATCCTGTGCGGACTACATTCCGAGTTTGCACGCTCAATTGCTAGGGTCAACGTTGGACTAATTAGGCATGCACGCGACTTGTTAACAACAGCACATATTTTCTATCGCGTCAAGTTTGCAACGTTCGGCACAAAGGCCCTATCGACGTATTTGGCAACGGCCAACCGATGCGTTAGGTTAAACGCTTGTACGAGCTTTCGAAAATATTTAGACTTATTGTATGGACATGCCGAGGGACAATCGAGAGAGAGCGCACCAAAGATAACAACTTGCGGAAGCAACAGAGTTTTGCGGAAACATCGAAGTTAAAGAATTCAATCGACGGTCCAAGGACGTAAAGCCGTGCTCTGATACCACTATGTCACGCCCCGCTCCCGTAGGAGCGATCGTCCTCGCTAAGGCGTGATGCCGCACGAGCCTAGATTGCGCTCGTGCAAGGCGGGTCCCATAACGGCCGATTTCAGCGGCTACGACGGGGTCGTCGCACAGAAGTCCCGTGCAGAGACATTGAATATATTGTAGCGGAATTTAAAGAAGAACACATGAACACAAGTCATTCAAAAGAATCTCTTTTATTGATATTGAATACAAGATTACATCGGTAGGCGCAAGGCCAAATTACAATGTCTCTCGTGCTCACTTTTCTCTCATTTACAAGTCACTCTGCTCTCTCTCATCTCTCGATACAATACTTGAATCCAGCGGAAGCTTCGGAAGGCGATGTCCATACATTATGTCCTGTATAAGTCTTCAGATCACGCGACCGCACGCTTCGACTCGCCAAGGAACTCCGTGCCTCGACGCATCCAAGCGAGCTCCGCGCCACGAGCTTCTACCTGTGCCTGCACATAAACACTGTGTGGGTGTCAGTACCACTGTACTGGTGGAGTGAGCTTCTCGCCCACCCATACAAAACCTACACGTTTCATTTACTTTGTGCAACATAAACCCTTATTCGATTGTCTTTCTATTCTTGCCTTAGGATCAGTTTTAGGACCGGCGCCTTAGCGCAACTTGTGTATCGGAACCATCCCGTGCTTGCAATGTCAACGTTAACTCATACTTGTCACTAGACCACCCTTGTGCCAACAACGTTAACCTATCAAGTCGTGTTTGCCTTACGGCCATAATCGGAGACGCAGCTACACGAAAGACTCCATTTCCTTGTCTCTAGACCTTTCTCGTGCTTGCATTGTCAATGCACCGACTTATACTTATCTTCCGTGCCAAACTCTGGGACGTAACGACTCGGTCGTGCCATAACTCAACTCGTGTTTCAATATCTCCGAGGCAGCGCCTCCTTGTTTAGTCTTGCTTATACTTGTGTTGTGACAACGCGGCCGTGCCTCATAACTCAACGTAACTCCACACAACATGCCCTACGGCCCTTTTTGACTTAACTCGCAACTTAAAAGTCGACGCCACATCTCGTGCCGAAGCACGTCGCCTTTGCTGTAGCTAAATCTTAGGCTCCGATATTGTGTCTTTTTAACTCATACATATTCAACCCAATCCAAAGGCACGCACACGGATTGCCGCCCGTGCCGACACAAAACTTACCATATTAGTTGAAAACAACAATTATTATTAAGTGTTTGTTATAGGATTGGCCTAACCAGCCGCCTTGGACGTAGCCTGGCAGTACGAGACCCTTTCAACGCAGGTAGCGAGCCCCGATGAAAGTCTCCGCCTTACCGATCGCCTAACCAGCGTCGCCTATTACCCAGCTCGGCTACAACTTGTTTCTTCCTAGGCCGAGACGGTCCCGTGGCCCCGGAATTCCGCTCGAAGAAACCACCCCTTGTCGACAAGTGTCCAAGTTCATAAGGGTTACATGGAGTGTTTTAGAATACAGTTTGGGCTTGTTATGTGATCAATTTATTTACTTGGTGGTTTTAACTCTTTCCCTTTTTCATACTTCCTTTGCAGAGCCCCTAACCAGGGTTGCCTCGGCGACTAACCATCGCTTAGACTTAACATTCTTTGAACTCAGGGAACGGCTACTGCATAGCCTTCCAACTTAACTTGAACATAGCGTGTTTCCTTTAAGTGTCGACCGACCGTGGATAACTTTCCATTGAACCAACCGTGGCTCGTGCCTCTAAACTGACTCGTGTTCGACGCAACGCTGTCGCCCAAGTCATACTTCATATGACGGGCCTTGGGGTCGTGGGACTATTTATCTTGACAACCGCAGAATAAGCGGGACAGCACGTAGGATAACTTAGGTCGACCGGCATAACTTTGCCTAACTCACTCAAGCCTACAACTTAATCCAAGGGACGAGCAAGGGCTATGCCAAGCCTTGCGGGACAGGACCGTGCATGCTTTAGCAAGCATTTGTGCGGCAACGCCTATGACTTAGGCTAACTCTTAACTTTTGCACCGCAGACCAACTTTCCTTCTCCCAAGCCACGGGACGAAGGACCGAGTGTCATTTTCAAAGCACGCCGTGCACCAACTCTAAGCCGACCGTGGGACGTTTTCCATGTTCTAACTCATTTTGACCCGTCGGGATTATTCCCTTAGCTATGTGGATGCGTAGCTTTTATTTATCAAGCCTAACTTGTGTAAGTTGAAAACACGATTTATTATGTGAAGGCAAAGATGAGGAGAGTTCACCGAAACTACCCCACCTGAGCGATGTCTCCGAGCAAGCCGTAAGCAAGGCTAAGGCCGAACGCCGTCGGCATTTCGATTCCTCCGATTGACTTTGCGGGACGGGGCACTACAGTCAGGCCCACGCCGTGCACAGAAATTAATCGTGCGTGCAGAAACTGCTGCAACGCTTCCATTCCTCGGTCCCGTGCGGCCGACAGGGGCTGTCAGGCCCACGCCGTGCACAGAAATTCTTCGTGTGCACAGAAACTGCAACAACGCTCGCATTCCTCAGTCCCGTGCGGCCGATAGGCCCCGTCAAGCCCACGCCGTGGGCAGAAATTGTCGCGCGACAGAAAACGCCACGAATTGTCGCGCAAGCAAAATTCGCAAGCGCGCGCTCGCTAAATGGCCGCGAGCGTGGAGCCGTTCGACGCGCCGTGCGCCCCCCCCGTGCGCGCGCGCGACGAACATCCCCCCTTCACCACCTACTCCCCTATAATAGATTTGCAGTTTTATTGTGGGGATGATTCCGGGGGCCAAAGTGCTTGAGGAGCTTGTCATTTTTCGCGCGCAGCCGCAGGCCGCGCCCGTGCTCGCCGATGCAGCCTGTCAGGCCCACGCCGTGGGCAGGAATCTGTCGCGGGGCAAACGAAGTGCCGCGAGGCACACAAACCGCAGCATATGCGCACCCGGTCGATCCCGTGCGGCCGATAGGGCATGTCAGGCCCACGCCGTGCACAGAAAATCTTCGTGCGCGCAGAAACTGCTGCAACGCATGCGTTTCTGTGTCCCGTGCGGCCGATAGGGCCTGTCAAGCCCACGCCGTGCACAGGAATTGTTCGTGTGCGCAGAAACTGCTGCACCACTTGCATTCCTCTGTCCCGTGCAGCCGATAGGGGCTGTCAGGCCCACGTCGTGCACAGAAATTGTTCGTGCGCGCAGAAACTGCTGCAATGCTTGCATTTCTGTGTCCCGTGCGGCCGATAGGGCCTGTCAGGCCCACGCCGTGCACAGGAATTCTTCGCATGCGCAGAAACTGCTGCACCGCTTGCATTTCTGTGTCCCGTGGTGCCGATAGGGCCTGTCAGGCCCACGCCGTGCACAGGAATTCTTCGTGTGCGCAGAAACTGCTGCAAC
>JANAVB010004364.1:92500-110000 GCA_029216955.1 Iris pallida | reverse complement strand
CCCATGTGGCAATTCTCAACTTAGCATAGGGTGATGGCTGGTACACCCCGTTAAGTCTCTTGAATATACCCTCCTACTTACGTCTCTTGGTGCCCAAGCCCGCACCCAAGCAGCCCGTAAGCGCCGTATTGATTCTGCCTAGGCCGGCCACGGTTTACCCCCCCCAACGCCCGTGCCGCAGAATCCTTCCACACGACGGCCACGGTTTAACCCCCCATCGCCCGTGCCGTTTGTCCACGACCATTTCGTATTATCTTGTCTTTTACTTAGCGGCTATCTCTGAGCCGTAGGCTAACCCTTAGCCATAATGCGTTAACGACCAGGTTGGCGTCCGTACAGCGCGGGTAGCAAGCCCCGTTGCACGTGCCCGTCATACCTGTCGCTAGCGTCTTCCATGTCTTATCTTCCATGTATTCTTTCTTTTCATGTTATTCTTTCACTTGTTCGTATGTTCATAGAGTCATTCATGTGTTTGTTCATTCATTCGTTGATTCATTCATTCATGCATTACGCAACTCCCAGTGTGGGAGTCGCCTTGGCGACCCATCGGTCCCATAGCCTTCCAATGTTGCTAAACTCTACTTGGAGCGACTATGTTGATAGCCTTCCCGTTTCATTGTTGTAAACCATTCATTGTTTCATTGTTTGAACGTATACGGGACATGAACGTGAGCTTGTGCCGTAGCACGAGCGTAGAGCGTGGTGCGAGCGTTTCTATAATTGCCAAGTTCTTTTCCATGTTCTAAACAAGCATGCAAGATAGGATTATTCCCTCAGCTAGGTGCGTTGAATCATTTATTAACATGCATGGTGTTGTCGCCTAGCGATTCTCGTGATAGTGTCCGCATTGTTATGTGTCTAGGCTAAGCACAGACGGGTTCATCGGAGCCACCCACCTTAGCGATGTTCGCATCGGCCGAGCGATCCTCCGAGCACGCCTTCGATAGTCTAAGTCTGGATTCATCTTGTCGGGCCAATGCAAGCCTTGCATCGATTCGCATCGACACTTCATCGGGTCGAAGCAACTCTTCGGGTCGACGGCTCGTTTGAGTCGTTGCACTTGCCGTTTGGAATCGGCGTTCCGCTAGGGCGGAGCGGGTCGTTACATAATACACCACTCAAAATAAGTCTCGTCCTCGAGACTTTCTGAGTGCAGGTCATCCTACCATTTCTTAACTCGTGTTTTCGTGTTTCTTAGACAATTTCATCGAGCGGTCCTATCGTTCGACGACATCGAACCATACTTGATATCTTTCTAAGTCCCGTGTCGCACGCGTTGGGTCGATTTTATCGAATAGCCTTTCATTCATTTTAGAGTTGATTGTACTTATTCAATTCGAGTATTTCTTCGTCTTGGTTGCCATTTCGACATGTCATGGAACTGGAATGGCTGCACGAGGCACGTTGTAAGTCATCAAATTGCGATGGTCGCAGGCTTAGGCAAATTCACTTTCGTTTATCTCGGTCATCGAGATGGCCCGATTCGCTTTTCAAGCGTTCGTGTCCACGAAATCAGTATGATTTCTACTTAACGGGGTCGACCAAGTCTAGGAAATTTTCATCGAATTTAAGACCACATGTTGTACTATCGTCGAGCATATCTTCCTATCAATGCTTCACTTTGTTATACCAACTTTTACTAGCACGATTTCACGTTCACGACACTTGTTCACTCCCCAAGTCGTGCTAGAACTCATCGTATCACTTGGCCGGATCGTGCACGCATTTCAGGCGTCCCCAAAATACCTGCATTCAGCCTAGCCGCATGATAGAGAATTTGTCATTCTCACTCGAGTCGCATCGTGCACATACCCAGGCGTCCCTGAAATATATGCAATTCAGCCGAGTCTCGTGAGTAGGGTTTCCTACATTCGTGGTTCATGCTATCCATCCATGCCAATCCTCAAGATCAATCTTTTGATTGCTAACACATGAAACAGGGGCGTCTCGCCTAACCGCTAGGCCATATTTTCGAGGCTAAGTCAATGTCAGGATTGGAATCATAGTTCCCCAACAATAATGCCAACACTGACCCCAATCCTAGGGCCAAACCAAAGTCGGTAGTACGGGATTTTCTACCCAAGCTCGCGTCACTCAGATTTCTAAACATCGAGCACGATCACCTAGTTCGCATCAAGATATTCGTTGCGCGGCGCAACGAATTTGAATCCATTCAGATCACCAATTCTAACCAATTCATGTATTCGATCACGGGATCATCTAGCTCGACAATACGTTGCGCCCCAATCTCACGCAAGTCCGATTATCCACGGTGGTTCATGAATCACCATGCAACGCTCCCGCGGAATAATCATTCTCATCGGGGCGTAACTCTTGCTTACGTCTAGACTGATTCATTCTCGATACGCGGATTGGACCTACTCAATCCTCAAACTTAATCATTCAAGCACACCGAATCATTCTCAAGTCATCTTCGCGTCAAACCACAAGTCGAAGCAATCGTATTGCCACGCCGTGCAAGTTTGATCACCCCCGCTGGATGAATCACCATACCAGCGCTCACGCGGAGTGATCGCCCTAATCGGCGCGACGCATGTGCGAGGCTGGAGTTGCACTCGCATAAGACAAGAATGTCGACGTTGGGGTTTTCGTCGAAGAAATCCAAGCGTTTCATTTCATCCAAGTCAGATTTCAATTCGATAGTTTACCCGTCATTTGTTCAACCAGAAAATCCTCGAGCCAAGTTTATCCTTTTCCTCGACACATTTCAATATCCCGATTATAACATCCATCGGAACAATGACATTTGCACGATCGTCATTTGCCGAGTCAGAGTACCCCCGAGTTATCGCATATCGATCTTTGATACGCCTCAATACCATTGACGATATGCGTAACCTGACGATCTTCCTTTGCAACCAATTTCGAGTCGTGCGTTGATGCTGTTGTCCGAGTTGGATATTCCACCATTTCATTTTATATTCAAGATCAAGTTCATCTGCTATTCCTCGAGCTCGTTTCAAGATCGTTGTTCAAAATTCAAGTCACATTTCATTTGTATCAATCCAAAATCGTACGTGCGATCCTCTAAGTTTCTTCGATCAAGACCATTTATTTCCATTCATCGTTCCGAGTCATTTTCTAACACGCGTTACCCATTCACAAGTTGTCCGAACGATATCTCGTTCGGGACACACGAAGTCACGATCAACTAAGCGTGACACGTTCTAAAGCTTTGCGCGACCGCATCGCTTCGCCGACATACTTGTTCTATCCGTAATTCCTTTAGTCTCGCTCGAACAATTTCTACAACGTCCATACACCACTCAGGGTTCGAGCCATTCGACTAGTCGCTGACACTCATTCTTATTCTTCTTCGAACCTATCACATACGCCACTCGGGTTCAAGCCATACGGTCTAATCCTCAATCACGTTCGCGCCATGCACTAAGATATCCTTCAGATTCGTTCGACGAATCTCTAGCGTACTCGCTTACGTCGTCTCGATGTACTAAGTCGTTCACACGAGTCCTCAAAATCCAAGTCAATCATTCGCGTACGCCTAAGCGTTAACTCGATAGCGTTCCTATCGATATACACTCAAAATGTATCTCCGTTCTCGATCGAGCGATACTTGATATCGCTCGCAACCCGATTGCACCCAAAAGTCGAGGTGCGCGACACGCGGACTAAGTTGTACCGCCTAACCATCCCGCACGGACTATATTCATGTTTTGCACGCTCAGTTGCTAGGGTCAACGCAAGACTAGTTAGGCACGTACGAGACATGTTAACTTTGCATGTGTTCTCAATCGAGTCATGTTTAACGTCGTTCGGCACAAAGGCCTTCGCCTATCGATCCCGTGCAACCGAGTACTCGTATGAGCTTTCGCAATATTAGACTTATTGTATGGAACATCCCAATGCACAACGAGAGAGAGCATACACTTCTTTTGTTTCCAACGCGAGCTTTCAAAACTGAGAGAATCGAAATGATGTCCAAGGACGTAAAGCCGTGCTCTGATACCAAACTGTCACGCCCCGCTCCCGTAGGAGCGATCGTCCTCGCTAAGGCGTGATGCCGCACGGGCCTAGGTTGCGCCCGTGCAAGGCCAAGTCCAGAAACGGCCGATTTGATTCCTAGGCCACAGAGTCGCACAGAGTGTTCCCATTTGCAGCGGAAAATAAATGAACACAAGTTGAATACGAATCAAACTCTTTATTGATAATCACGAAGTTTACAAGCGGCGCTAGGCCGATATTACAGATCGCTCAAGCTCTCTCTCTCTGAAACATAAAAGGCGTGCCAAATGGCTTACAACATGGAAGGATACATGGCGATGTTCCGATACATTATGTCCTGTATAGGGTGCTTCAGCTTCTTGCAACGTTCCAAGGCCCCCAGAGTTGGCTCCGCGCCTTGACACGTTCGACGGAAGCTCCGCACCCGCCGACGTCTCCTGCTATCCTGCAAGCATACTGTGGGGTTATCAGTACATTGTTATGCACTGGTGGGGAGGCTGGCTCGCCCACAATGCCATCATTACCAAACACGTTCTATAATCTTTTGTGCATCTCTATCATTCATTGTCTTTCTAATCTTGCCTTAGGATCAATTTCATGGCAATTTGCATAGCCTATCTCGTGTTACCGAATTCAAGTGTCGCATGAGAAATACATGCACGACTTACCCATACTTACCGTCCGGCCTTCCCTGTTCAAGGTAAACCAAGTTAAACCACAATTCATGTATAATAACATAACATGATTCATGTACGCATTCAATATCGAGTGTGTGTCCATGTCTCGGGATTCTAGCACGTCGGGGGCATGTTCTAACACGTCGTAGGCACGTTTTTAGAGTGTTACAATTCAAGCATGTTTCGGGTATTTCGTTCAAGTATGTTCAGGAGTGTTACATATCGAGCATGTTCAGCAGGTTACATTTCAAGCATGTTCTGAGTGTTATATTTCGGGCATGTTCATGTTCAGGAGGCACTTGTTCATTTAACTTAGATTACTTTGATTTTAATGCAAGAACTTGCACGTGGATTGCCACCAGCATAGTCCACTTAATCTACATGCACGGGTCGCTGGCTTTACAAGCCATTTAGGACATTCCCCTGTGGCAATTCTCAACTTAGCATAGGGTGATGGCTGGTACACCCCGTTAAGTCTCTTGAATATACCCTCCTACTTACGTCTCTTGGTGCCCAAGCCCGCACCCAAGCAGCCCGTAAGCGCCGTATTGATTCTGCCTAGGCCGGCCACGGTTTACCCCCCCCCCAATGCCCGTGCCGCTGAATCCTTCCACACGACGGCCACGGTTTACCCCCCCATCGCCCGTGCCGTTTGTCCACGACCATTTCGTATTATCTTGTCTTTTACTTAGCGGCTATCTCTGAGCCGTAGGCTAACCCTTAGCCATAATGCGTTAACGACCAGGTTGGCGTCCGTACAGTGCGGGTAGCAAGCCCCGTTGCACGTGCCCGTCATACCTGTCGCTAGCGTCTTCCATGTCTTATCTTCCATGTATTCTTTCTTTTCATGTTATTCTTTCACTTGTTCGTATGTTCATAGAGTCATTCATGTGTTTGTTCATTCATTCGTTGATTCATTCATTCATGTATTACGCAACTCCCAGTGTGGGAGTCGCCTTGGCGACCCATCGGTCCCATAGCCTTCCAATGTTGCTAAACTCTACTCGGAGCGACTATGTTGATAGCCTTCCCGTTTCATTGTTGTAAACCATTCATTGTTTCATTGTTTGAACGTATACGGGACATGAACGTGAGCTTGTGCCGTAGCACGAGCGTAGAGCGTGGTGCGAGCGTTTCTATAATTGCCAAGTTCTTTTCCATGTTCTAAACAAGCATGCAAGATAGGATTATTCCCTCAGCTAGGTGCGTTGAATCATTTATTAACATGCATGGTGTTGTCGTCTAGCGATTCTCGTGATAGTGTCCGCATTGTTATGTGTCTAGGCTAAGCACAGACGGGTTCATCGGAGCCACCCACCTTAGCGATGTTCGCATCGGCCGAGCGATCCTCCGAGCACGCCTTCGATAGTCTAAGTCTGGATTCATCTTGTTGGGCCAATGCAAGCCTTGCATCGATTCGCATCGACACTTCATCGGGTCGAAGCAACTCTTCGGGTCGACGGCTCGTTTGAGTCGTTGCACTTGCCGTTTGGAATCGGCGTTCCGCTAGGGCGGAGCGGGTCGTTACACCAAGTCAGACGAACGATTTGCACGTCAGTATCGCTGCTGGCCTCCACCAGAGTTTCCTCTGGCTTCGCCCCGCTCAGGCATAGTTCACCATCTTTCGGGTCCCGACAGGCATGCTCCCACTCGAACCCTTCACAGAAGATCGGGGTCGGTCGGCGGTGCACCCCGCGAGGGGGATCCCGCCCATCAGCTTCCTTGCGCCTTCCGGGTTTAGGAACCCGTCGGCTCGCACGCATGTCAGACTCCTTGGTCCGTGTTTCAAGACGGGTCGGATGGGGAGCCCGCAGGCCGGTGCCAGGAGCGCGCTGGTGCCCCGCGAGGGGCACGCCGAGACGGCGCGTGCTGCGTCCCCGGCCGCGCCGGCGGCATGTCCGCGGGCGGGATCGTCCGCCCGGGCTTGGGCCGCCGGTGCAGCCCGCAACGGTCCGCGCACCGAGCCGAGCGGCGGACCAGCCGTCGAGGGCCGTTCCGCATCCGGCCGGTGCGCATCGCCGGCCCCCATCCGCTTCCCTCCCGACAATTTCAAGCACTCTTTGACTCTCTTTTCAAAGTCCTTTTCATCTTTCCCTCGCGGTACTTGTTCGCTATCGGTCTCTCGCCGCTATTTAGCCTTGGACGGAATTTACCGCCCGATTGGGGCTGCATTCCCAAACAACCCGACTCGTCGACAGCGCCTCGTGGTGCGGCAGGGTCCGGGCCGGACGGGGCTCTCACCCTCCCTGGCGCCCCTTTCCAGAGGACTTGGGCCCGGTCCGTCGCTGAGGACGCTTCTCCAGACTACAATTCGGTCGGCAGGGCCGCCCGATTCTCAAGCTGGGCTGTTCCCGGTTCGCTCGCCGTTACTAGGGGAATCCTTGTAAGTTTCTTCTCCTCCGCTTATTGATATGCTTAAACTCAGCGGGTAGCCCCGCCTGACCTGGGGTCGCGTTCCGATCGAAGGCGCCGTTTCGGCGGCGCGCTCTCACGGTAGGGGGTTCCTTGCTCGGGGCCGTACGATACGTGATCGGTCGCCATTTTCGAGGGCCGGGGCACGGTGAAGGAGCCGTATGTTTCGTCGTCCACCACTCGCCGCGCCCGACCCGACGACGGCCCGCACTTCGGCCCGCCGCGCACGAGGCACGGTGGGCCAATCTCCGCGTCCGCACGGCGCCTCCCCCCCGGAGGAGAGGAGGGGTGCGGAGCGACACGAGGCGTGACGCCCAGGCAGGCGTGCCCTCGGCCGGAAGGCCTCGGGCGCAACTTGCGTTCAAAGACTCGATGGTTCACGGGATTCTGCAATTCACACCAAGTATCGCATTTCACTACGTTCTTCATCGATGCGAGAGCCTAGATATCCGTTGCCGAGAGTCGTACAGAAGTACAACGTTGTTAGGTGTGCGTGGCCCCTCCCCGTGGGGGGAGAAGCCGCGCTCAGTATACAGTGTTCCTTGGCGCCCACCGCGCCGGGGGTTCGTTATGCCGCCGCGCCGGCCCGGGCACGCGCGCCGCCGGGGCGGTGCGTTGTCCGGGGCCGGCGGGCCGCACGGGGGTGCCCCGCCCGAGGACGGGGCACCGCGGTGTTGACACGTTCTCGGTCGTCCGATGGTTCGTTTATCGACAATGATCCTTCCGCAGGTTCACCTACGGAAACCTTGTTACGACTTCTCCTTCCTCTAAATGATAAGGTTCAATGGACTTCTCGCGACGTCGCGGGCGGCGAACCGCCCCCGTCGGCGCGATCCGAACATTTCACCGGACCATTCAATCGGTAGGAGCGACGGGCGGTGTGTACAAAGGGCAGGGACGTAGTCAACGCGAGCTGATGACTCGCGCTTACTAGGAATTCCTCGTTGAAGACCAACAATTGCAATGATCTATCCCCATCATGATGAAATTTTCAAAGATTACCCGGGCTTGTCGGCTGTAGTGACCCGCTCCGCCCTAGCGGAACGCCGATTTCAAACGGCAAGTGCAACGACTCAAACGAGCCGTCGACCCGAAGAGTTGCTTCGACCCGATGAAGTATCGATGCGAATCGATGCAAGGCTTGCATTGGCCCGACAAGATGAATCCAGACTTAGACTATCGAAGGCGCGCTCGGAGGATCGCTCGGCCGATGCGAACATCGCTAAGGTGGGTGGCTCCGATGAACCCGTCTGTGCTTAGCCTAGACACATAACAATGCGGACACTATCACGAGAATCGCTAGGCGATAACACCCTGCATGCTAACAAATGATTCAACGCACCTAGCTAAGGGAATAATCCCATCTTGCATGCTTGTTTAGAACATGGAAAAGAACTTGGAAATCATAGAAATGCTCGCACCGCGCTCTATGCTCGTGCTAAGGCACAAGCTCACGTTCATGTCCCGTATACGTTCAAACAATGAAACAATGAATGGTTTACAACAATGAAACGGGAAGGCTATCAACATAGTCGCTCCGAGTAGAGTTTAGCAACATTGGAAGGCTATGGGACCGATGGGTCGCCAAGGCGACTCCCACACTGGGAGTTGCGTAATGCATGAATGAATGAATCAACGAATGAATGAACAAACACATAAATGACTCTATGAACATACGAACAAGTGAAAGAATAACATGAAAAAAAAGAATACATGAAAGATAAGACGCTAGCGACAGGTGTGACGGGCACGTGCAACGGGGCTCGCTACCCGCGCTGTACGGACGCCAACCTGGTCGTTAACGCATTATGGCATGAAAGATAAGACATGGAAGACGCTAGCGACAGGTATGACGGGCACGTGCAACGGGGCTTGCTACCCGCGCTGTACGGACGCCAACCTGGTCGTTAACGCATTATGGCTAAGGGTTAGCCTACGGCTCAGAGATAGCCGCTAAATAAAAGACAAGATAATACGAAATGGTCGTGGACAAACGGCACGGGCGATGGGGGGGTAAACCGTGGCCGTCGTGTGGAAGGATTCTGCGGCACGGGCGTTGGGGGGGTAAACCGTGGCCGGCCTAGGCAGAATCAATACGGCGCTTACGGGCTGCTTGGGTGCGGGCTTGGGCACCAAGAGACGTAAGTAGGAGGGTATATTCAAGAGACTTAACGGGGTGTACCAGCCATCACCCTACGCTAAGTTGAGAATTGCCACAGGGGAATGTCCTAAATGGCTTGTAAAGCCAGCGACCCGTGCATGTAGATTAAGTGGACTATGCTGGTGGCGATCCACGTGCAAGTTCTTGCATTGAAATCAAAGTAATCTAAGTTAAATGAACAAGTGCCTCCTGAACATGAACATGCCCGAAATATAACACTCAGAACATGCTTGAAATGTAACCTGCTGAACATGCTCGATATGTAACACTCCTGAACATACTTGAACGAAATACCCGAAACATGCTTGAATTGTAACACTCTAAAAACGTGCCTACGACGTGTTAGAACATGCCCCCGACGTGCTAGAATCCCGAGACATGGACACACACTCGATATTGAATGCGTACATGAATCGTGTTATGTTATTATACATGAATTGTGGTTTAACTTGGTTTACCTTGAACAGGGAAGGCCGGACGGTAAGTATGGGTAAGTCGTGCATGTATTTCTCATGCGACACTTGAATTCGGTAACACGAGATAGGCTATGCAAATTGCCATGAAATTGATCCTAAGGCAAGATTAGAAAGACAATGAATGATAGAGATGCACAAAAGATTATAGAACGTGTTTGGTAATGATGGCATTGTGGGCGAGCCAGCCTCCCCACCAGTGCATAACAATGTACTGATAACCCCACAGTATGCTTGCAGGATAGCAGGAGACGTCGGCGGGTGCGGAGCTTTCGTCGAACGTGTCAAGGCGCGGAGCCAACTCTGGGGGCCTTGGAACGTTGCAAGAAGCTGAAGCACCCTATACAGGACATAATGTATCGGAACATCGCCATGTATCCTTCCATGTTGTAAGCCATTTGGCACGCCTTTTATGTTTCAGAGAGAGAGAGCTCGAGCGATTTGTAATATCGGCCTAGCGCCGCTTGTAAACTTCGTGATTATCAATAAAGAGTTTGATTCGTATTCAACTTGTGTTCATTTATTTTCTGCTGCAAATGGGAACACTCTGTGCGACTCTGTGGCCTAGGAATCAAATCGGCCGTTTCTGGACTTGGCCTTGCACGGGCGCAACCTAGGCCCGTGCGGCATCACGCCTTAGCGAGGACGATCGCTCCTACGGGAGCGGGGCGTGACAGATTGGTATCAGAGCACGGCTTTACGTCCTTGGACTTCATGTCGATTTCTCAGTTTTGAAAGCTCGGTTGGAAGAAAAGAAGTATACGCTCTCTCTCGCTGTGCCTTGGGATGTTCCATACAATAAGTCTAATACTTTCAAAAGCTCGTACAAGTACTCGGTTGCACGGGATCGATAGGCGAAGGCCTTTGTGCCGAACGACGTTAAACATGACTCGATTGAGAACACATGCAAAGTTAACATGTCTCGTACGTACCTAACTAGTCTTGCGTTGACCCTAGCAACTGAGCGTGCAAAACATGAATATAGTCCATGCGGGATGGTTAAGCGGTACAATTTAGTCCGCGTGTCGCGCACCTCGACTCTTGGGTGCAATCGGGTTGCGAGCGATATCAAGTATCGCTCGATCGAGAACGGAGATACACTTTGAGTGTATATCGATAGGAACGCTATCGAGTTAACGCTTAGGCGTACGCGAATGATTGACTTGGATTTTGAGGATTAGTGTGAACGACTTAGTACGTCGAGACGACGTAAGCGAGTACGCTAGAGATTCGTCGAACGAATCTGAAGGATATCTTAGTGCATGGTGCGAACGTGATTGAGGATTAGACCGTATGGCTTGAACCCGAGTGGTGTATGTGATAGGTTCGAAGAAGAATAAGAATGAGTGTCAACGACTAGTCGAGTGGCTCGAACCCTGAGTGGTGTATGGACGTTATAGAAATTGTTCGAGCGAGACTAAAGGAATTACGGATAGAACAAGTATGTCGGCGAAGCGATGCGGTCGCGCAAAGCTTTAGAACGTGTCACGCTTAGTTGATCGTGACTTCATGTGTCCCGAACGAGATATCGTTCGGACAACTTGTGAATGGGTAACGCGTGTTAGAAATGATTCGGAACGATGGATGAAAATAAATGGTCTTGATCGAGGAAACTTAGAGGAACGTGCGTGCGATGTCGAATTGATGCAAATGAAATGTGACTTGAGTTTTGAATAACGATCTTGAAACGAGCTTTGAGGAAAAGCGACTGAACTTGATCTTGAGTATCGGGAGAAATGGTGGAATATCCAACTCGGACAACGGCATCGTCGCATGACTCAAAATTGGTTGCAAAGGAAGATCGTCAGGTTACGCATATCGTCGATGGTATTGAGGCGTATCAAAGATCGATATGCGATAACTCGGGGGTACTCTGACTCGGCGAATGACGATCGTGCAAATGTCATTGTTCCGTTGGATGCTATACTCGGGGTATTAAAACGTGTCAAGGAAAATATAGACGTGACTCGAGGATTTCTGGTTGAATGAATGACGGTCGGACTGTCGAATTGAAATCTTGACTTGGATGAAATGAAATGCTTGGATTTACTTCGACGATAACCCCAACGTCGACATTCTTGTCTTATGCGAGCGTAACTCCAGCCTCGCACATGCGTCGCGCCGATTAGGGCGATCACTCCGCGTGAGCGCTGGTATGGTGATTCATCCAGCGGGGGTGATCAAACTTGCGCGGCGTGGCAATACGATTGCTTCGACTTGTGGTTTGATGCGAAGATGACTTGAGAATGATTCGGTGTGCTTGAATGATTAAGTTTGAGGATTGAGTAGGTCCAATCCGCGTATCGAAAATGAATTAGTCTAGACGCAAACAAGAGTTATGCCCCGATGAGAATGATTATTCCGCGGGAGCGTTGCATGGTGATTCATGAACCACCGTGGATAATCGGACTCGCGTGAGATTGGGGCGCAACATATTGTCAAAGCTAGATGAACTCGTAATCGAATACATGAATTGGAAAGAATGGATATATGAAGTATGTTATCAGAATGAATTCGGATATACGCGGCGAATGCCTTGACGAGAATAGGTGATCGTGCTCGATGTTTAGAAATCTGAGTGACGCGAGCTTGGGTAGAAAATCCCGTACTACCGACTTTGGTTTGACCCTAGGATTGGGGTCAGTGTTGGCATTATTGTTGGGGAACTATGATTCCAATTCTGACATTGACTTAGCCTCGAAAAAGATGGCCTAGCGGTTAGGCGAGACGCCCCTGTTCCATGTGTTAGCAATCAAAGGATTGATCTTGAGGATTGGCATGAATGGATAGCATGAATCACGAATGTAGGAAACCCTGCTCACGAGACTTGGCTGACATGCATATATTTCAGGGACGCTTGAGTATGTGCACGATGCGACTCGAGTGAGAATGACAAACTCACTATCCTGCGGCTTGGCTGAATGCATGTATTTTGGGGACGCTTGGAATGCGTGCACGATCCAACCAAGTGATACGTTGAGTTCTAGCACGACTTGGGGAGTGAACGAGTATCGTGAGCGTAAAATCGTGCTAGTAAAAGTTGGTACAACGAATTGAACCATTGATAGGAAGTTATGCTCGACGATAGTGCAATACTTGGTCGACCCCGCTAAGAAGAAATCATACTGATTTCATGAACGAGAACGCTTGAGAAGCGAGTTGGGCCATCTCGATGACCGAGATAAACGAAAGTGAATTTGCCTTAGCCTGCGACCCTCGCATTTGATGACTTACAACGTGCCTCGTGCAGCCATTCCAGTTCCATGACATGTCGAAATGGCAACCAAGACGAAGAAATACTCGAATTGAATAAGTACAATCAACTCTAAAATGAATGAAAGGCTATTCGATAAAATCGACCCAACGCGTGCGACACGGGACTTAGAAAGATATCAAGTATGGTTCGATGTCGTAGAACGATAGGACCGCTCGATGAAATTGTCTAAGAAACACGAAAACACGAGTTAAGAAGTGGTAGGATGACCTGCACTCGGAAAGTCTCGAGGACGAGACTTATTTTGAGTGGTGTATTATGTAGTGACCCGCTCCGCCCTAGCGGAACGCCGATTTCAAACGGCAAGTGCAACGACTCAAACGAGCCGTCGACCCGAAGAGTTGCTTCGACCCGATGAAGTATCGATGCGAATCGATGCAAGGCTTGCATTGGCCCGACAAGATGAATCCAGACTTAGACTATCGAAGGCGCGCTCGGAGGATCGCTCGGCCGATGCGAACATCGCTAAGGTGGGTGGCTCCGATGAACCTGTCTGTGCTTAGCCTAGACACATAACAATGCGGACACTATCACGAGAATCGCTAGGCGATAACACCCTGCATGCTAACAAATGATTCAACGCACCTAGCTAAGGGAATAATCCCATCTTGCATGCTTGTTTAGAACATGGAAAAGAACTTAGAAATCATAGAAATGCTCGCACCGCGCTCTATGCTCGTGCTAAGGCACAAGCTCACGTTCATGTCCCGTATACGTTCAAACAATGAAACAATAAATGGTTTACAACAATGAAACGGGAAGGCTATCAACATAGTCGCTCCGAGTAGAGTTTAGCAACATTGGAAGGCTATGGGACCGATGGGTCGCCAAGGCGACTCCCACACTGGGAGTTGCGTAATGCATGAATGAATGAATCAACGAATGAATGAACAAACACATGAATGACTCTACGAACATACGAACAAGTGAAAGAATAACATGAAAAGAAAGAATACATGAAAGATAAGACGCTAGCGACAGGTGTGACGGGCACGTGCAACGGGGCTCGCTACCCGCGCTGTACGGACGCCAACCTGGTCGTTAACGCATTATGGCATGAAAGATAAGACATGGAAGACGCTAGCGACAGGTATGACGGGCACGTGCAACGGGGCTTGCTACCCGCGCTGTACGGACGCCAACCTGGTCGTTAACGCATTATGGCTAAGGGTTAGCCTACGGCTCAGAGATAGCCGCTAAATAAAAGACAAGATAATACGAAATGGTCGTGGACAAACGGCACGGGCGATGGGGGGGTAAACCGTGGCCGTCGTGTGGAAGGATTCTGCGGCACGGGCGTTGGGGGGGTAAACCGTGGTCTGTCACGCCCCGCTCCCGTAGGAGCGATCGTCCTCACTAAGGCGTGATGCCGCACGGGCCTAGGTTGCGCCCGTGCAAGGCCAAGTCCAGAAACGGCCGATTTGATTCCTAGGCCACAGAGTCGCACAGAGTGTTCCCATTTGCAGCGGAAAATAAATGAACACAAGTTGAATACGAATCAAACTCTTTATTGATAATCACGAAGTTTACAAGCGGCGCTAGGCCGATATTACAAATCGCTCGAGCTCTCTCTCTCTGAAACATAAAAGGCGTGCCAAATGGCTTACAACATGGAAGGATACATGGCGATGTTCTGATACATTATGTCCTGTATAGGGTGCTTCAGCTTCTTGCAACGTTCCAAGGCCCCCAGAGTTGGCTCCGCGCCTTGACACGTTCGACGAAAGCTCCGCACCCGCCGACGTCTCCTGCTATCCTGCAAGCATACTGTGGGGTTATCAGTACATTGTTATGCACTGGTGGGGAGGCTGGCTCGCCCACAATGCCATCATTACCAAACACGTTCTATAATCTTTTGTGCATCTCTATCATTCATTGTCTTTCTAATCTTGCCTTAGGATCAATTTCATGGCAATTTGCATAGCCTATCTCGTGTTACCGAATTCAAGTGTCGCATGAGAAATACATGCACGACTTACCCATACTTACCGTCCGGCCTTCCCTGTTCAAGGTAAACCAAGTTAAACCACAATTCATGTATAATAACATAACACGATTCATGTACGCATTCAATATCGAGTGTGTGTCCATGTCTCGGGATTCTAGCACGTCGGGGGCATGTTCTAACACGTCGTAGGCACGTTTTTAGAGTGTTACAATTCAAGCATGTTTCGGGTATTTCGTTCAAGTATGTTCAGGAGTGTTACATATCGAGCATGTTCAGCAGGTTACATTTCAAGCATGTTCTGAGTGTTATATTTCGGGCATGTTCATGTTCAGGAGGCACTTGTTCATTTAACTTAGATTACTTTGATTTCAATGCAAGAACTTGCACGTGGATCGCCACCAGCATAGTCCACTTAATCTACATGCACGGGTCGCTGGCTTTACAAGCCATTTAGGACATTCCCCTGTGGCAATTCTCAACTTAGCGTAGGGTGATGGCTGGTACACCCCGTTAAGTCTCTTGAATATACCCTCCTACTTACGTCTCTTGGTGCCCAAGCCCGCACCCAAGCAGCCCGTAAGCGCCGTATTGATTCTGCCTAGGCCGGCCACGGTTTACCCCCCCAACGCCCGTGCCGCAGAATCCTTCCACACGACGGCCACGGTTTACCCCCCCATCGCCCGTGCCGTTTGTCCACGACCATTTCGTATTATCTTGTCTTTTATTTAGCGGCTATCTCTGAGCCGTAGGCTAACCCTTAGCCATAATGCGTTAACGACCAGGTTGGCGTCCGTACAGCGCGGGTAGCAAGCCCCGTTGCACGTGCCCGTTATATCTGTCGCTAGCGTCTTCCATGTCTTATCTTTCATGCCATAATGCGTTAACGACCAGGTTGGCGTCCGTACAGCGCGGGTAGCGAGCCCCGTTGCACGTGCCCGTCACACCTGTCGCTAGCGTCTTATCTTTCATGTATTCTTTCTTTTCATGTTATTCTTTCACTTGTTCGTATGTTCATAGAGTCATTCATGTGTTTGTTCATTCATTCGTTGATTCATTCATTCATGCATTACGCAACTCCCAGTGTGGGAGTCGCCTTGGCGACCCATCGGTCCCATAGCCTTCCAATGTTGCTAAACTCTACTCGGAGCGACTATGTTGATAGCCTTCCCGTTTCATTATTGTAAACCATTCATTGTTTCATTGTTTGAACGTATACGGGACATGAACGTGAGCTTGTGCCTTAGCACGAGCATAGAGCGCGGTGCGAGCATTTCTATGATTTCCAAGTTCTTTTCCATGTTCTAAACAAGCATGCAAGATGGGATTATTCCCTTAGCTAGGTGCGTTGAATCATTTGTTAGCATGCAGGGTGTTATCGCCTAGCGATTCTCGTGATAGTGTCCGCATTGTTATGTGTCTAGGCTAAGCACAGACGGGTTCATCGGAGCCACCCACCTTAGCGATGTTCGCATCGGCCGAGCGATCCTCCGAGCGCGCCTTCGATAGTCTAAGTCTGGATTCATCTTGTCGGGCCAATGCAAGCCTTGCATCGATTCGCATCGATACTTCATCGGGTCGAAGCAACTCTTCGGGTCGACGGCTCGTTTGAGTCGTTGCACTTGCCGTTTGAAATCGGCGTTCTGCTAGGGCGGAGCGGGTCACTACATAATACACCACTCAAAATAAGTCTCGTCCTCGAGACTTTCCGAGTGCAGGTCATCCTACCACTTCTTAACTCGTGTTTTCGTGTTTCTTAGACAATTTCATCGAGCGGTCCTATCGTTCTACGACATCGAACCATACTTGATATCTTTCTAAGTCCCGTGTCGCACGCGTTGGGTCGATTTTATCGAATAGCCTTTCATTCATTTTAGAGTTGATTGTACTTATTCAATTCGAGTATTTCTTCGTCTTGGTTGCCATTTCGACATGTCATGGAACTGGAATGGCTGCACGAGGCACGTTGTAAGTCATCAAATGCGAGGGTCGCAGGCTAAGGCAAATTCACTTTCGTTTATCTCGGTCATCGAGATGGCCCAACTCGCTTCTCAAGCGTTCTCGTTCATGAAATCAGTATGATTTCTTCTTAGCGGGGTCGACCAAGTATTGCACTATCGTCGAGCATAACTTCCTATCAATGGTTCAATTCGTTGTACCAACTTTTACTAGCACGATTTCACGCTCACGATACTCGTTCACTCCCCAAGTCGTGCTAGAACTCAACGTATCACTTGGTTGGATCGTGCACGCATTCCAAGCGTCCCCAAAATACATGCATTCAGCCAAGCCGCAGGATAGTGAGTTTGTCATTCTCACTCGAGTCGCATCGTGCACATACTCAAGCGTCCCTGAAATATATGCATGTCAGCCAAGTCTCGTGAGCAGGGTTTCCTACATTCGTGATTCATGCTATCCATTCATGCCAATCCTCAAGATCAATCCTTTGATTGCTAACACATGGAACAGGGGCGTCTCGCCTAACCGCTAGGCCATCTTTTTCGAGGCTAAGTCAATGTCAGAATTGGAATCATAGTTCCCCAACAATAATGCCAACACTGACCCCAATCCTAG
>JANAVB010004364.1:82500-87500 GCA_029216955.1 Iris pallida | reverse complement strand
CTACCCGCGCTGTACGGACGCCAACCTGGTCGTTAACGCATTATGGCTAAGGGTTAGCCTACGGCTCAGAGATAGCCGCTAAGTAAAAGACAAGATAATACGAAATGGTCGTGGACAAACGGCACGGGCGATGGGGGGGTAAACCGTGGCCGTCGTGTGGAAGGATTCTGCGGCACGGGCGTTGGGGGGGTAAACCGTGGCCAGCCTAGGCAGAATCAACGGCGCTTACGGGCTGCTTGGGTGCGGGCTTGGGCACCAAGAGACGTAAGTAGGAGGGTATATTCAAGAGACTTAACGGGGTGTACCAGCCATCACCCTACGCTAAGTTGAGAATTGCCACAGGGGAATGTCCTAAATGGCTTGTAAAGCCAGCGACCCGTGCATGTAGATTAAGTGGACTATGCGGGTGGCAATCCACGTGCAAGTTCTTGCATTGAAATCAAAGTAATCTAAGTTAAATGAACAAGTGCCTCCTGAACATGAACATGCTCGAAATATAACACTCAGAACATGCTTGAAATGTAACCTGCTGAACATGCTCGATATGTAACACTCCTGAACATGCTTGAACGAAATACCCGAAACATGCTTGAATTGTAACACTCAAAAAACGTGCCTACGACGTGTTAGAACATGCCCCCGACGTGCTAGAATCCCGAGACATGGACACACACTCGATATTGAATGCGTACATGAATCGTGTTATGTTATTATACATGACTTGTGGTTTAACTTGGTTTACCTTGAACAGGGAAGGCCGGACGGTAAGTATGGGTAAGTCGTGCATATATTTCTCATGCGACACTTGAATTCGATAACACGAGATAGGCTATGCAATATGCCATGAAATTGATCCTAAGGCAAGATTAGAAAGACAATGAATGATAGAGATGCACAAAAGATTATAGAACGTGTTTGGTAATGATGGCATTGTGGGCGAGCCAGCCTCCCCACCAGTGCATAACAATGTACTGATAACCCCACAGTATGCTTGCAGGATAGCAGGAGACGTCGGCGGGTGCGGAGCTTCCGTCGAACGTGTCAAGGCGCGGAGCCAACTCTGGGGGCCTTGGAACGTTGCAAGAAGCTGAAGCACCCTATACAGGACATAATGTATCGGAACATCGCCATGTATCCTTCCATGTTGTAAGCCATTTGGCACGCCTTTTATGTTTCAGAGAGAGAGAGCTTGAGCGATTTGTAATATCGGCCTAGCGCCGCTTGTAAACTTTGTGATTTTCAATAAAGAGTTTGATTCGTATTCAACTTGTGTTCATTTATTTTCCGCTGCAAATGGGAACACTCTGTGCGACTCTGTGGCCTAGGAATCAAATCGGCCGTTTCTGGACTTGGCCTTGCACGGGCGCAACCTAGGCCCGTGCGGCATCACGCCTTAGCGAGGACGATCGCTCCTACGGGAGCGGGGCGTGACAGTCAGGCCCACGCCGTGCACAGAAAATCTTCGTGCGCGCTGAAACTGCTGCAACGCATGCGTTTCTGTGTCCCGTGCGGCCGACAGGGCCTGTCAGGCCCACGCCGTGCACGGAAATTCTTCCCATGCGCAGAAACTGCTGGAACGCTTGCATTTCCGTCCCCCGTGCGGCTGATAGGCCATGTCAGGCCCACGCCGTGCACGGACACTGGTTGCGTGTGCAGTAACTGCTGCAACTTGAGGGTTCCTCGATCCCGTGCGGCCGACTGGGCCTGTCAGGCCCACGCCGTGCACAGAAATTAATCGTGCGTGCAGAAACTGCTGCAACGCTTCCATTCCTCGGTCCCGTGCGGCCGATAGGGGCTGTCAGGCCCACGCCGTGCACAGAAATTCTTCGTGTGCACAGAAACTGCAACAACGCTCGTATTCCTCAGTCCCGTGCGGCCGATAGGCCCCGTCAAGCCCACGCCGTGGGCAGAAATTGTCGCGCGACAGAAAACGCCGCGAATCGTCGCGCAAGCAAAATTCGCAAGCGCGCGCTCGCTAAATGGCCGCGAGCGTGGAGCCGTTCGACGGGCCGTGCGCCCCCCCGTGCGCGCGCGCGACGAACATCCCCCCTTCACCACCTACTCCCCTATAATAGATTTGCAGTTTTATTGTGGGGATGATTCCGGGGGACCAAAGTGCTTGAGGAGCTTGTCATTTTTTGCGCGCAGCCGCAGGCCGCGCCCGTGCTCGCCGATGCAGCCTGTCAGGCCCACGCCGTGGGCAGGAATCTGCCGCGGGGCAAACGAAGTGCCGCGAGGCACACAAACCGCAGCATATGCGCACCCGGTCGATCCCGTGCGGCCGATAGGGCATGTCAGGCCCACGCCGTGCACAGAAAATCTTCGTGCGCGCAGAAACTGCTGCAACGCATGCGTTTCTGTGTCCCGTGCGGCCGATAGGGCCTGTCAAGCCCACGCCGTGCACAGGAATTGTTCGTGTGCGCAGAAACTGCTGCACCGCTTGCATTCCTCTGTCCCATGCGGCCGATAGGGGCTGTCAGGCCCACGTCGTGCACAGAAATTGTTCGTGCGCGCAGAAACTGCTGCAATGCTTGCGTTTCTGTGTCCCGTGCGGCCGATAGGGCCTGTCAGGCCCACGCCGTGCACAGGAATTCTTCGCATGCGCAGAAACTGCTGCACCGCTTGCATTTCTGTGTCCCGTGGTGCCGATAGGGCCTGTCAGGCCCACGCCGTGCACAGGAATTCTTCGTGTGCGCAGAAACTGCTGCAACGCTTGCATTTCTGTGTCCCGTGGTGCCGATAGGGCCTGTCACGCCCACGCCGTGCGCAGAAATTCTTCGTGCGCGCAGAAACTGCTGCAACGCATGCGTTTCTGTGTCCCGTGCGGCCGATAGTGCCTGTCACGCCCACGCCGTGCACAGAAACTGTTTGCGTGCGCAGAAACTGCAGCAACTCGTGGGTTCCTCCGTCCCGTGCGGCCGATAGGGCCTGTCACGCCCACGCCGTGCGCAGAAACTGTTTGCGTGCGCAGAAACTGCAGCAACTCGTGGGTTCCTCCGTCTCGTGCGGCCGATAGGGCCTGTCAGGCCCACGCCGTGCACATAAACTGTTTGCGTGCGCAGAAACTGCAGCAACTCGTGGGTTCCTCCGTCCCGTGCGGCCGATCGGGCCTGTCAGGCCCACGCCGTGCACGGAAACTGTTTGCGTGCGCAGAAACTGCAGCAACTCGTGGGTTCCTCCGTCCCGTGCGGCCGATAGGGCCTGTCAGGCCCACGCCGTGCACGAAAATTGTTTGCGTGCGCAGAAACTACAGCAACTCGTGGGTTCCTCCGTCCCGTGCGGCCGATAGGGCCTGTCAGGCCCACGCCGTGCACAGAAACTGTTTGCGTGCGCAGAAATTGCTGCGGCAGCTATAGGTTCCTCTGTTTGTCCCGTGCGGCCGATAGGGCCCGTCAGGCCCACGCCGTGCGCAGAAATGTTGTGTCTCCTGCTGCACGTACTAGATTAGTACGTAGTACGTAAAGCCTTGGCGTCGGTTTCTCGTTGTCCCCGGACACACGCTAGTAGTATTAGTAGGGTCCTCCGTCCGGGGAGATGTAAATGCATTCTCTTGTCCGTCACGTGCGTACTCACGTGTCTGTCTTTTCTATGCGTGCGTATTCTCTCCGTACCCCGGCCACCACTTTAGTTAGTGTTTTATGGGAAAGAAAGAAAGAGAGAAGGACCCTTCCTTCCTTCTCGGATCCGACGGGAGGATGCAAGTAGGTAGGAGGAGCTACTGAGCCGGGCGGTCGCACCGATAGGGCCCTTCGTCGACGCAAGTTAATTATGCGTATTCCGCCGTGGCGCTTGGTGCCGCAAGGACGCTTTAATAGATGGGCAATTTGTACGAGCCACGTGCGCCAGAGTAGAGTAGTGAGTGCGGTGCAGCATATACTGTACTTGGTAGTATTTCCCGTCGTGAGCGTGAGGGGGCCAAGTATGGGCGACCAACCTTTCGGGCCCCGTTATGTTGGGAGAAATAGGTAGGGGGGGACGAATCTGTGCGACAAAGGGCTGGATCTCAGTGGATCGTGGCAGCAAGGCCACTCTGCCACTTACAATGCCCCGTCGCGTATTTAAGTCGTCTGCAAAGGATTCAGCCCGCCGACCGTTTGGAATTTCACTTCAAGGGTTCCCCCGCGGTGTCACGCCCCGACCCGGAATCACCCGAATCATCGTCCTCGCAGGGGGCGTGATGCCGCACGAGCCTGGAGTTGCGCTCGTGCAAGGCAAGATGACAAGTTCTCAAATGGTTATCTTTTGATTCGATTCAACAACGA
Source organism: Iris pallida (assembly GCA_029216955.1). Taxonomy (NCBI): domain Eukaryota; kingdom Viridiplantae; phylum Streptophyta; class Magnoliopsida; order Asparagales; family Iridaceae; genus Iris; species Iris pallida. The sequence continues at coordinate 83,238 of JANAVB010004364.1, read as the reverse complement.
AAGGAAAACAGAGTATACGAAACAATTCTCTTTATTGATATTCGAAACTGAGATTACAATGGCTTTCGATAGCCTAACAATACATGCCAGATTGGCTACAACACTCAGGTTCTCTCTTGCCCACAAAGGATTTCACCGTTCCATACATCATGCCTTCTATATCTCGGCCGCAACAATCCAGTTGCATAGTCCGAGCGTCAATGTGATAGCACGCTTCGATGCGCTTCGGCATTCCAAGCCTTAACACGTTCAAGCAACGCTTCGCCGCGAGCAATCCATTCCCTGCACCCTGCATGAAGCTGGTGGGGGATCAGTACGTTCGTCCTCGCATGTACTGAAGCAAAGATCATCTTTCCCAACCGACATCTTTAATATTTACGTTGAATCATGCAACTTAGCTTATGATCTTGCTATGTTCTCCTTAGGGTCAATTTCATGGCATCTTTGAAAGCGTAAAACATATAAGCATGGCAAGCATGTTATCGAATTGAATAGACAAGCAAACAAGCAAGCTCGTGTTTGATTCGTGGCGCGACTTACCAAGTTGACGCACTCGCCCTTGCGTCCCTTGCACTGACGCAAGGTGAATACGCCCCATTTCTTCCCTGTCATGTTATAAGTGCATCTCTAAGTAGGATCTATATGCGGGACGCATTCGCGCCTACACTTTCAACCCATCGTTCCTTAACTATATGAAGGTCGTGGGCGTATCCGCGCCGGAATGGACTAAAGGAGTTT
>JANAVB010004364.1:55000-62500 GCA_029216955.1 Iris pallida | reverse complement strand
ATGTTCCGATACATTATGTCCTGTATAGGGTGCTTCAGCTCCTTGCAACGCTCCAAGGCTCCAGAGATAGCTCCGCACCTTAGCACATTCGATGGAAGCTCCGCACCCGCCGACGTTTCCTGCTTCCTGCAAGCAGACTGTGGGGTTATCAGTACATTGTTATGCACTGGTGCGGAGGCTAGCTCGCCCACAACGCTATCATTACCAAACACGTTCCATTTACTTTTGTGTATCTCTATCATTCATTGTCTTTCTAATCTTGCCTTAGGATCAGTTTCATGGCATATTTCATAGCCTATCTCGTGTTGTCGAATACAAGTGTCGCATGTAAATACATGCATAACTTACCCATACTTACCGTCCGGCCTTCCCTGTTCAATGTAAACCAAATTAGTCAACAATTCATGTGTAATATCATAACGTGATTCTTAGGAACATTCAATATCAAGGGCGTGTTCCTGCCTCAGTTTCTAGCGCGTCGTAGGCGTGTTTTCTAACTCACTTTATAAGGTATTCTTTATCATTTGGTGTTATATATATCAAGCCTATTCAGAAGGCGCTTTGTTTAGTTCACTTAGACTACTTTGATTTCAATGCAAGGACTTGCACGTGGATTGCCACCAGCAAGCCCACTTAATCTATATGCACCGGTCGCTGGCAAGTCAGCCATTATGGACATTTCCCCTGTGGCATTCTCATCTATCAAGCGTGATGGCTGGTACACCCTGATAGACTATTGAATAACCGGCCCTACGTTTGGTTATGTGCCCAAGCCCGCACACCTGTCCGCCCGTAGGCCATGATTCCGCCTAGGCCGGCCATGAAATCGTCGTTCGTTGCCCTTGGAATCCCTTTTCGCTCGTGCACGAGCCGTCCACGACCATTTCGTATTTTATTGTCATTTTAACTTAACGGCTGTCTTTGAGCCATAGGCTAACCCTTAGCCATAATGCGTTATCGACCAGGTTGGCGTCCGTGCAGCGCGGGTAGCGAGCCCTGTTGTACGTGCCCGTCACACCTGTCGCTAACCATTCCTTTCTTTTCTTATCTTTCGTTCATTCTTTCTTTTCTTTCCTTCTTTCTTTCACTTGTTCATTCGTTCATTGATTCATTCACACTTTCATTCATTTCATTTGTCGATTCATTCATTTATACATTTTGCAACTCCCTGTGCGGGAGTCGCCTTGGCGACCCATTGGTCCCGTAGCCTTTCAATGTTGCTATACTCTACTCGGAACAACTATGTCGATAGTCTTCCGTTTCATTGTTGTAAACTATTCATTGTTTCATTATTGAACGCAAGCTTGTGCCTTAGCACGAGCGTGGAGCGCGGTGCGAGAGTTCTCGTATTTTCCATATTCCTTTCCATATTCTATACAAGCATACAAGATGGGATTATTCCCTTAGCTAGGTGCGTTGAGTCCTTTATTAGCATGCATGGGGTTATCGCCTAGCGATTCTCGTGATCGTGTCCGTATTGTTATATGTCTAGGCTAAGCAGTGACGGGTTCATCGGAGCCACCCACCTTAGCGATGTTCGCATCGGCCGAGCGATACTCCGAGCGCGCCTTTGATAGTCTAAGTCTGGATTCATCTTGACGGGCCAATGTAAGCCTTGCATCGATTCTTTATCAGGTCGATGCCAACTCTTCGGGTCGACGGCTCGTTTGAGTCGTTGCACTTGCCGTTTGAATCGGCGTTCCGCTAGGGCGGAGCGGGTCACTACATAATACACCACTCAAAACAAGTCTCGTCCTCGAGACTTCCTGAGTGCGGGTCATCCTACCGTTCCTTTTATTCATCGCCGTGTGCCTACTTTAGACAATTCCTATCGAATGGCTTTTATCGTTCGATGGCATCGAACTATACTCGATACCTTTCCAAGTTCATTGAATGGCTTTTCATTCATTTTAGAGTTTATGGAACTTATTCAATTCAAGTGTTTCTTTGACTCGGTTGCTACTTCGACGTATCATAGGACTGAAATGGTCGTACGAGGTGCGTCGTATTTTACCAAACTCGAGAGTCGTAGGCTGTGGCAAACTCACTCATTCCATCATGCGCATCTCAACACCCACTTGCAGCTGCATTCGAGTTCATCATATCGCTGAGTTTGGATCGTGCACGCATTCAAGGCGTCCCCCGAATACGTACATTTCAACCAAGCTTAGCGACTAGCGAAGTCGGACAAGCTACTCGTGATAGTTTCGATTTGCCGATCGTTTTGCTAACTTTGATTTAAAACCGAACTCACGTGTGTATCACATATCGTTTATCTCGGTCCTCGAGATGATCCGGTTCGCTTCTCAAGCGTCCTTGTCTACAAAATCAATATGATTTCTTCTTAGCGGAGTCGACCAAGTCTAAGTAATTTCCGTCCGATTCAAGACCAAGTATTGTACTATCCTCGAGTACGTCTTTCGACCAATGATTCAATTCGTTATTTCAACTTTACTTGCGCATCATCCATTCCTATCATTCCTTTTGTTTGGGGCCATTCTCGTTGTCGTTCACGTACACTCCCTGTTCCCCATCCTATTCTAAGTCTTATTTTTCCCAAGTCTATCGTCCGTCCAGACGATACTGTAAGGTCAATCGTACAAATTCAGTCACTCGGCATAGGGTCGTCCGCCTATCCGCTAGGTCAGCTCACAAGGTCATAGTTACAAGTCAAGTCTATTGCTCATCGTGCAAGGTCGTTGCACGACGCTCGCCCCAAATCCTATGGTCAAACCATTTGTTTGCTTGTACGGAAGTTTCTACCCAAGTTTGTTTCACTCAAATTTCTAAACATCAAGCAGTGTTCCTCCTATTCACATCAATACATTCTCCGCTCCATGTCTGAGCTCGTTTAGGAAAGTCATCCTACGATAGGTTGTCCTCAATCAAATCCTTGACATGTCAATCTCGTGCGTCCGCACTAGCAATTACCATAGTCTATCTCTTCAAGTATGTTTAATATAATTCACCTATCCATCCTATCCAATTCACGTAGTCGATCACAAGGTCGTCTAGCCTTGCAATATGTCGCGCCCCGATCTCACGCAAGTCTGATTATCCACGGCGGACATGAATCACCATATCAACGTTCTCGTGGAATAATCGTCCTCATCGGGACGTAACTCTTGCGTTGAATCTAGACTTACTCATTTTTGATACGCGGATTGGGTCTACTCAATCCTCAAGTTTTCTTCGTTGTCCCTCATAAGTCCGATCAATCCTCCGATTCGCCTTCGCTTCAAACCACAAGTCGAAGCAATCAAAATTGCCATGTCAAGGTATTTCGAGTTCGGTCATTCCCGCTGGACATGAATCACCATGCCAACGCTCACGCGGAACGATCGTCCCAAATCCGACGTGACGCATGTACGAGGCTGAAGTTGCGCTCGTGCAAGACAAGATCGTTGTTGTTGTGGTTATCACCGAACAATCAAGTTACTTTCCTTTTTTTTCGTCCAAACGTTCATTTCTATCAAATCCCCAACATATCATCCTTTAAAACAGTAACTTCTAACACGATCATCCTTCATCGAATCAGAGTACCCCCGAGTTATCGTACATCGATCTTTGATACGCCTCAATACCATCGATGATGTACATAACCTGACGATCTTCCTTTTGCAACGAATTTTGAGTCGTGCAACTTAATTCCTCAATTCACACTATCTCGTGCTAACTCGTCATCGAGCAACATTCATTCCAATTCTTTATTCATTCTCGTATCTTCAAACCAACGTTTTCCATGCGTGCTATCTTTAGACCGTGCTATTCCCGATCTCGCCCATGCGTAATTCACCTTAACTCAAGTTTCAATCCCTTCGACTAAATTCAAAATTGCATGCACGATCCCCTATGTTTCCTTGACCAAGACCTCCATTCGTTTCATGATTCGTACTACGCATTCTCAATCCGTCCGAACGACTCGAACAATTTCTACAACGTCCATACACCACTCAGGGTTCGAGCCATTCGACTAGTCATCGATACTCCCTCTTTTTTTCCTTCTTCGAAGCTATCACATACACCACTCGGAGTCAAGTCATTCTACAAATCCTCCAAAGGTTATTCGACTCCCGATCGACATGTCCAATTGCGCGTTCGCTCATTCTTCAAAACCTAAGAACCATTTCCACGTGTTCGCTTTAGCGCCTGGTCAAGTAGCGTCTCTATCAACATACGTTCTAAGTCTCCCTTATTCTCGTCCGAGCGATAGTCAATCTCGCTCGCAACTCGTTTCCACCATAAAGTCTAGGTGCGCGATACTCGGCACAACTTAGCCAAAAGGCTGCGTGCATAACCATCCCGTTCGAACGATACTTCGGTCTCGTGTACTCGTTCGCTATTGTCAGCATAAGGTTATTCAAGCACGTCTTGCGGTTGTAACTCTTAGCATCGGTTCCTTCCAACTCAAGTATGTCGTGGTTCGGCACAAAGGCCTTCGTCTATCGATTTCGTTCAACCGAGTACTTATACGAGCTTTTGAAAATATTAGACTTATTGTATGGAACATCCCAAAGCACAACGAGAGAGAGCGCACACTTCTTTTGTTTCCAACCGAGCTTTCAAAACTGAGAAAATCAAAATGAAGTTCAAGGACGTAAAGCCGTGCTCTGATACCACTATGTCACGCCCCGCTCCCGTAGGAGCGATCGTCCTCGCTAAGGCGTGATGCCGCACGGGCCTAGGTTGCGCCCGTGCAAGGCCAAGTCCAGAAACGGCCGATTTGAGCTAGGCCACAGAGTCGCACAGAGTGTCCCCATTTGCAGCGGAAAGTAAATGAACACAAATTGAAGCGAATTCAAACTCTTTTATTGATTTTCAAGAAGTTTACAAGCGGCACTAGGCCGATATTACAAATCGCTCAAACTCTCTCTCTCTAAAACATAAAAGGCGTGCCAAGTGGCTTACAAGATGGAATGATTCATGGCGATGTTCCGATACATTATGTCCTGTATAGGGTGCTTCAGCTCCTTGCAACGCTCCAAGGCTCCAGAGATAGCTCCGCACCTTAGCACATTCGATGGAAGCTCCGCACCCGCCGACGTTTCCTGCTTCCTGCAAGCAGACTGTGGGGTTATCAGTACATTGTTATGCACTGGTGGGGAGGCTAGCTCGCCCACAACGCTATCATTACCAAACACGTTCCATTTACTTTTGTGTATCTCTATCATTCATTGTCTTTCTAATCTTGCCTTAGGATCAGTTTCATGGCATATTTCATAGCCTATCTCGTGTTGTCGAATACAAGTGTCGCATGTAAATACATGCATAACTTACCCATACTTACCGTCCGGCCTTCCCTGTTCAATGTAAACCAAGTTAGTCAACAATTCATGTGTAATATCATAACGTGATTCTTAGGAACATTCAATATCAAGGGCGTGTTCCTGCCTCAGTTTCTAGCGCGTCGTAGGCGTGTTTTCTAACTCACTTTATAAGGTATTCTTTATCATTTGGTGTTATATATATCAAGCCTATTCAGAAGGCGCTTTGTTTAGTTCACTTAGACTACTTTGATTTCAATGCAAGGACTTGCACGTGGATTGCCACCAGCAAGCCCACTTAATCTATATGCACCGGTCGCTGGCAAGTCAGCCATTATGGACATTTCCCCTGTGGCATTCTCATCTATCAAGCGTGATGGCTGGTACACCCTGATAGACTATTGAATAACCGGCCCTACGTTTGGTTATGTGCCCAAGCCCGCACACCTGTCCGCCCGTAGGCCATGATTCCGCCTAGGCCGGCCACGAAATCGTCGTTCGTTGCCCTTGGAATCCCTTTTCGCTCGTGCACGAGCCGTCCACGACCATTTCGTATTTTATTGTCATTTTAACTTAACGGCTGTCTTTGAGCCATAGGCTAACCCTTAGCCATAATGCGTTATCGACCAGGTTGGCGTCCGTGCAGCGCGGGTAGCGAGCCCTGTTGTACGTGCCCGTCACACCTGTCGCTAACCATTCCTTTCTTTTCTTATCTTTCGTTCATTCTTTCTTTTCTTTCCTTCTTTCTTTCACTTGTTCATTCGTTCATTGATTCATTCACACTTTCATTCATTTCATTTGTCGATTCATTCATTTATACATTTTGCAACTCCCTGTGCGGGAGTCGCCTTGGCGACCCATTGGTCCCGTAGCCTTTCAATGTTGCTATACTCTACTCGGAACAACTATGTCGATAGTCTTCCGTTTCATTGTTGTAAACTATTCATTGTTTCATTATTGAACGCAAGCTTGTGCCTTAGCACGAGCGTGGAGCGCGGTGCGAGAGTTCTCGTATTTTCCATATTCCTTTCCATATTCTATACAAGCATACAAGATGGGATTATTCCCTTAGCTAGGTGCGTTGAGTCCTTTATTAGCATGCATGGGGTTATCGCCTAGCGATTCTCGTGATCGTGTCCGTATTGTTATGTGTCTAGGCTAAGCAGTGACGGGTTCATCGGAGCCACCCACCTTAGCGATGTTCGCATCGGCCGAGCGATACTCCGAGCGCGCCTTTGATAGTCTAAGTCTGGATTCATCTTGACGGGCCAATGTAAGCCTTGCATCGATTCTTTATCAGGTCGATGCCAACTCTTCGGGTCGACGGCTCGTTTGAGTCGTTGCACTTGCCGTTTGAATCGGCGTTCCGCTAGGGCGGAGCGGGTCACTACACGCTCGCTAAATGGCCGCGAGCGTGGAGCCGTTCGACGCGCCGTGCGCCCCCCCGTGCGCGCGCGCGACGAACATCCCCCCTTCACCACCTACTCCCCTATAATAGATTTGCAGTTTTATTGTGGGGATGATTCCGGGGGACCAAAGTGCTTGAGGAGCTTGTCATTTTTCGCGCGCAGCCGCAGGCCGCGCCCGTGCTCGCCGATGCAGCCTGTCAGGCCCACGCCGTGGGCAGGAATCTGCCGTGGGGCAAACGAAGTGCCGCGAGGCACACAAACCGCAGCATATGCGCACCCGGTCGATCCCGTGCGGCCGATAGGGCATGTCAGGCCCACGCCGTGCACAGAAAATCTTCGTGCGCGCAGAAACTGCTGCAACGCATGCGTTTCTGTGTCCCGTACGGCCGATAGGGCCTGTCAAGCCCACGCCGTGGACAGGAATTGTTCGTGTGCGCAGAAACTGCTGCACCGCTTGCATTCCTCTGTCCCGTGCGGCCGATAGGGGCTGTCAGGCCCACGTCGTACACAGAAATTGTTCGTGCGCGCAGAAACTGCTGCAATGCTTGCGTTTCTGTGTCCCGTGCGGCCGATAGGGCCTGTCAGGCCCACGCCGTGCACAGGAATTCTTCGCATGCACAGAAACTGCTGCACCGCTTGCATTTCTGTGTCCCGTGGTGCCGATAGGGCCTGTCAGGCCCACGCCGTGCACAGGAATTCTTCGTGTGCGTAGAAACTGCTGCAACGCTTGCATTTCTGTGTCCCGTGGTGCCGATAGGGCCTGTCACGCCCACGCCGTGCGCAGAAATTCTTCGTGCGCGCAGAAACTGCTGCAACGCATGCGTTTC
>JANAVB010004364.1:20000-35000 GCA_029216955.1 Iris pallida | reverse complement strand
ATCGTGCACATACCCAGGCGTCCCTGAAATATATGCATGTCAGCCGAGTCTCGTGAGCAGGATTTCCTACATTCGTGATTTACACTATCCATTTAAACTAATCCTCAAGATCAATCCTTCGATTGATAACACTTGCAACAGGGACGTTTTGCCTAACCGCTAGGCCAATCTTTTCGAGGCTAAGTCAATGTCAGGATTGGAATCATAGTTCCCCAACAATAATGCCAACACTGACCCCAATCCTAGGGTCAAACCATAGTCGGTAATACGGGGTTTTCTACCCAAGCTCGCGTCACTCAGATTTCTAAACATCGAGCACGATCACCTATTCGTATCAACACGTTCGTTGCACGGAATTCAAATCCGTTCAATCTCCAACTCTAACCAACTCGTGTACTCAATCACAAGGTCATCTAGCTCGACAATACGTTGCGCCCCAATCTCACGCGAGTCCGATTATCCACGACGGTTTATGAATCACCATGCAACGCGCCCGCAGAATAATCGTTCTCATCGGGGCGTAACTCTTGTTTGAGTCTAGACTCATTCATTCTCGATACGCGGATTGGACCTACTCAATCCTCAAGCACACTGATTCATTCACGAGTCACCTTCGTGTCAAACCACAAGTCGAAGCATACAAATTGCCACGCCAAGCAAGTTTGATCACTCCCGCTGTATGAATCACCATACCAGCGCTCACGCGGAGTGATCGCCCTCATCGACGCGACGCATGTGCGAGGCTGGAATTGCGCCCGTATAAGACAAGAATGTCGACGTTGGGGTTATCGACGAAGTAAATCCAAGCATTTCATTTTCATCCAATCAGTTTCGATAGTCCGACCGTCATTCATTCAACTAGAAAATCCTCGAGCCAAGTTTATCATTTCTTCGATACATTTCAATATCCCGATTACAACATCCATCGGAACAGTAACATTTGCACGTTCGTCATTTGCCGAGTCAGAGTACCCCCGAGTTATCACATATCGGTCTCTGATACGCCTCAATACCATCGACGATATGTGTAACCTGACGATCTTCCTTGCAACCAATTTCGAGTCGTGCGACTGATGCTATTGTCCGAGTTGGATATCCCACAATTTTCTCGATATTCAAGATCAAGCTCGATCACTATTCCTCAAGCTCATCTCAAGATCGTCGCTCAAAACCCAAGTCACATTTCATTTGCATCAATCCGAAATCGTACGTGCGATTCCTCTAAGTTTCCTCGATCAAGACCATTCATTTTCATTCATCGGTTCGAATCATTTCGATATCGATTTCTACTCGCGTTGCCTACTCGCAAGTCGTCCGAACGAGATGCTCGTTCGAGACACACGAAGCCACGTCCAACTAAACGTGACGCGCTCTAAGGCTTTGCGCGATCGCATCGCCTCGCCGACATACTCGAAATCCTCAATTTCCGCTCGAATGATTTCCAAGAAAAATCCATACACCACTCGGATTCGAGCCATCCGTTCTAGTCCTCAATCAAGTTCGCATCATGCGCTAAGACATCTCTTAGATTCGTTCGACGAATCACTAGCGTAGTCGCTCGCGTCGTACCGACGCACAAAGTCGTTCGCACTATATCTCGAAATCCAAGTCAATCCTTCGTGTACGCCTAAGCGTTAACTCGATAGCATTCCTATCGACAGACACTCTAAGTGCATTTCCACCCCCGACCGAGCGATACTTGATATCGTTCGTGATTCGTTGCACCAAGGGTCGAGGTGCGCGACGCGAAACACAACTTAGCCAGAAGGCCGTGTGCATAGCTATCCCTTGCGGACTAAATGTTGAGTTTGCAAGCTCAATTGTTAGGGTTGACGTTTGGACTAATTAGGCATACATGCGACTTGCTAAGGTCGACGTAGTACTATTCGGGCACACGCGCGACTTGCTAACATTAGCACGTGTTTTCAATCGAGTCAAGTTTGCAACGTTCGGCACAAAGGCCTTGCCTATCAATGCGTTTGAGTGAACGCTTGTACGAGCTTTCAAAAATATTTAGACTTATTGTATGAACATGCCGAGGGACAATCGAGAGAGAGCGTACACTTATTTTCCAATGACGAGCTTTCAAAACTGAGAAATTCGACGTGAAGTCCAAGGACGTAAAGCCGTGCTCTGATACCATTATGTCACGCCCCGCTCCCGTAGGAGCGATCGTCCTCGCTAAGGCGTGATGCCGCACGAGCCTAGATTGCGCTCGTGCAAGGCAATTCCATAACGGCCGATTACATCGGCGGCGACGGGGTCGTCGCACAGAAGTCCCAAGCAGAAACATTGAAAATATTGCAGCAGAATTTAAAGAAGAACACATGGACACAAGTAACTCAAAAGAAACTCTTTATTGATATTGAATACAAGATTACATTGTGGGCACAAGGCCGGTTACAAGTCTCTCAGGCTCACTTTTCACTCATGTTACAAGTCACTCTGCTCTCTCTCTCTTCTCTCGATACAATACTTGAATCCAGCGGAAGCTTCGGAAGGCGATGTCCATACATTATGTCCTGTATAAGTCTTTGGGTCACGCGGCCGTACGCTTCGACTCGCCAAGGAACTCCATGCCTCGACGCATCCGAGCGAGCTCCGCGCTACGAGCTTCTACCTGTGCCTGCACATGAAACACTATGTGGGTGTCAGTACCACTGTACTGGTGGAGTGAGCTTCTCGCCCACCCATACATAACCGACACGTTTCATTTACTTTGTGCAGCTTAAACCCTTTCAATTGTCTTTCTAGTCTTGCCTTAGGATTCATTTTAGGACAAGGACGTCTCAGTTGATAACTAGCGATGCAACGACAAGGTCGCACAACGACAGGGTCACGCTATCTTGCCAACGTGTGTTTTGATCGAGGCAGTGCCTCATCGCTTAAGCACTTGACCAAACTCCAAGGCGGGACGGCAGGGTCGTGCCACCTTCTATTCCAAACTTAGACTTGTTCAAGACTGTGCTTTGTCGAGGGGCAATTCACGTGAACTCGGCCGTGCCAGGACCTTTGATTAAACTCAAGCGCCACTAGACCAATTCTTGTGCTAACGATTCGAGTGCCAAGGGACGGCAACGGGACGACTCGTGCAGGTCGTGCCTTAGACTTTACTTAGACTTTGCTCGTGCTTCAAGATTGAGGCCGCGCCTCGCAAGTTATCAAGACTTATCGTGCTACCGCCTTGCGGCCTTCCCGTTAGACCCATTTGCTAACGTAGACAAGACTTGTGAACCATAGTATCACTTTCCATTTATATTCCGACGCCATCTATCGTGCCAAGCACGGTGCCTATGCTGCAGCCCAGTCTTAGGCCCAACATTGTGTTCCCGACAAGACAAGCATTCAAGTTCTAGACACAATCCAAAGGCATACACGCGGTGTGCCGCTATTGCCGACACATCTACATGAGTGGTCACTAGCAATTTCAAGCTATCTTGGACATGGCTCGGCGGGGGTATCGGTCCGCCCTTCTAAGGGTAGCTAGCCCCGGAAGCGCCGATACTCCCATGCGGTCATCCAGCATCCTACTTTGAGCCACACTCGCTTCTCCCGGGCGGATGATCCCGGTGCCCCGGAGGAGATCACCCGAGAAGACTACACCTTGTCGACAAGTTGTCCATGACCATGCAAGACTCGATCTATTCAATCTATCCAGTCTTTCCTTAACATGACCATGCATTCCCTTATTCTATCGAGACTCCTAAGCCGCGGGACCAATTTCGTGTGCGGGACTTATCAAGTATTCAGGCAGGACATGACCGGGCAGGACCGGCATGCTTAAAAGTGTTCAAGCAGGACATGACCGGACGGGACCGGCATGCTTAAAAGTATTCAAGCAGGACATGACCGGACGGGACCGGCATGCTTAAAAGTATTCGGCCGTGGCTCGTGCCTTAGACAGACATGGTTCTCTAGGCGACGCTAATGCTCAAGTCATATACTCATACGACGAGCCTTATTCTCAAGGGACTACTTGACTTGACAACCGCAGCTAGAGCGGGATAGCGCTAGGAATGGCTTCGTTAGCCTAGAGCAACTCTTGTTGACGTATACGGGCAATGACTCGACGAGCGAAGGCTACGCCGAGCTACGCATCGAAGGAACGTGCTAGGCACGGGGTCGACTTAACAACCAAGTTCTCGGGTGCCTAGACTTAAGCCAACAAGCCGTACAAAGACGACTTAACTTGCGGGACGTGCGAAGGCTATGCCAAGCCTTGCGGGACCGGACCGTGCATGCTTTGTTAAGCATTCGTGCGGGCGACGCCTATGACTTAGGCTTATTCAAGTATCGGGACAAGTCGACGGGACCAACGAGACATGCGAAGGCTTATGCCAAGCCTTGCACAACGGGACCGTGCCTGCTTCAGCAAGCAGTTACGCAGGCGACGCCTAAGACTTAGGCTAATATGAGTGTCGGGGCAATTTAGCAACTTAGGCCAACTTCCTTCTCCCAAGCCACGGGATCGAAGGATCGAGTGTCATTTGAAAGCACGCTGAGCTGACTTCTATGTTGATCGTTGGACCATCTCCATATTCTAGGACACTTCCGACCCGACGGGATTACTTCCTTAGCTATGTTGGTGCGTAGCTTTTATATTAGCCTACTTGTGCAAGTTGAAAACACGATTTATTATGTGCAAGCTAAGATGGAGTAAGTTCACCGAAACTCCCCCACCTGAACGATGTCTCTGGGCGAGCCGTTGCAAGGCTTAGTTCCAACGCCGTCGGCGTTTCGATTCTTCCGATTAACTTTGCGGGTCGGGGCACTACATCGACGCCGGCTCCGCCCGGCCGCTCGCGGGGCGAGGGACGTTGGCGGGGCCGGCCGTCGTGTCGTCGAGAGCGGCGTAGAGTAAACCGTTCGGGTCCGGGGCCGGGGGCGGATCGCCGCCGAGCCCCTCCGCGTCCACCGCATCCGCAAGCCCTACACACGCGCGCACCGAGTGCCCAGCCGGTCCAGACGAGCCGACGTAGGGCCGTGACTCGGGGGCATCGAGTGGCGCGAGTTCGGGTGCCCTCCCGTTCCCGCACGAGGCGGAAGAGACGGCTCGGAACATACTCAACGGGGCGTTTCCCGAATGCGATCGGGTTTGCTGCACGGGCAACTCGGGTGTCGCCGGCGAGGCCGGGAACCGACTGAAGGGGCCGTCGCATCGGCAGTTGGCTGCACGGAAGCAGGGAGCCTGCCGAGGCTAGCGGGTCCAATACCACTCACGTGCCGACACGGCCGCACCCGGGGCTGCCGCACGCTGCCCGAATCGTACCCCCGCGGGGAGCCGTATGGCTCGACCCGCGGGAGCACGAATCGGGTCAGCTTCGCAGCTGCCCCGGGCGCTCCGCCGAGCACGACGAGGAAATTCGCTCGTTTCCAGCATCTCGTGGTGAGGCGACGGGTCGCGCTGCACCGTTGAAGGCGACATCGGTAAGCTCGCTGCACGAGGGTCCACGGTCGCGGGGCGGGTCGACCTGCACCGGGCGAGGCGACGATAAGCTCGTTCGGACGGCATCGCATTCCTGCTGCGACGCAATTTTTTCCGCCTCGCACGGGCAGTTTCTGCCGCGCACCCCGCGTCCCGTGGCCTCGCACGGGAGCTTCGCACAAGGGTCCGTGGTGCAGCAGCGGGCCTTGCTGCACCGGGCGCGTCAACGATAGGGTCGTGGGGGATTTCGTTCGCACAGCATCCCATTTTGCCCGCAAAGCCGCACCTACTCAAAATTTGTTGCGCCGCCCAAATTTCAGCTCAACTCGCTTCCCCCTATAATAGATTTGCAGTTTTATTGTTGGGCTGACTCCGGGGTACCAAAGTGCTTGAGGAGCTTGTCATTTTTGGGGAAAACGCGCCCAACCTCCCGCTCGGTCGGGGGGGTTCGAAACTGGCACGAGTTGCGGCAGATTCTGTCGCACGGGCTGAGAGCTGCGCGCCGCGCGCAGAAACAGCTGCAACGCCTCGCCTCGCGCTGGGACGCGAGCGAGGCGGGCGGCCCGTGCAGCCGTTCGATGTGCTGGTCGCCTCAGCGCGCCGCCGCGAGCCCGTGCTCGCCGATGCAGCCTGTCAGGCCCACGCCGTGGGCAGAAACTGCCGCGCGACAGAAAACGTCGCGAACCGTCGCGCACCCAAAGCCAGCAAGCGCCCGGTCGCTGGATCGCCGCGCGCGGGCAGCCGTTCGACGCGCCGTGCACCCCCCGCGCGCACGGGATTATGGCGCGCGACGAACATCCCCCCCTTCACCACCTACTCCCCTATAATAGATTTGCAGTTTTATTGTGGGGATGACTCCGGGGGACCAAAGTGCTTGAGGAGCTTGTCATTTTTCGCGCGCAGCCGCAGGCCGCGCCCGTGCTCGCCGATGCAGCCTGTCAGGCCCACGCCGTGGGCAGGAATCTGCCGCGGGGCAAACGAAGTGCCGCGAGGCACACAAACCGCAGCATATGCGCACCCGGTCGATCCCGTGCAGCCGATAGGGCCTGTCAGGCCCACGCCGTGCACAGAAAATCTTCGTGCGCGCTGAAACTGCTGCAACGCATGCGTTTCTGTGTCCCGTGCGGCCGACAGGGCCTGTCAGGCCCACGCCGTGCACGGAAATTCTTCCCATGCGCAGAAACTGCTGGAACGCTTGCATTTCCGTCCCCCGTGCGGCTGATAGGCCATGTCAGGCCCACGCCGTGCACGGACACTGGTTGCGTGTGCAGTAACTGCTGCAACTTGAGGGTTCCTCGATCCCGTGCGGCCGACTGGGCCTGTCAGGCCCACGTCGTGCACAGAAATTAATCGTGCGCGCAGAAACTGCTGCAACGCTTCCATTCCTCGGTCCCGTACGGCCGATAGGGGCTGTCAGGCCCACGCCGTGCACAGAAATTCTTCGTGTGCACAGAAACTGCAACAACGCTCGCATTCCTCAGTCCCGTGCGGCCGATAGGCCCCGTCAAGCCCACGCCGTGGGCAGAAATTGTCGCGCGACAGAAAACACCGCGAATCGTCGCGCAAGCAAAATTCGCAAGCGCGCGCTCGCTAAATGGCCGCGAGCGTGGAGCCGTTCGACGCGCCGTGCGCCCCCCCGTGCGCGCGCGCGACGAACATCCCCCCTTCACCACCTACTCCCCTATAATAGATTTGCAGTTTTATTGTGGGGATGATTCCGGGGGACCAAAGTGCTTGAGGAGCTTGTCATTTTTCGCGCGCAGCCGCAGGCCGCGCCCGTGCTCGCCGATGCAGCCTGTCAGGCCCACGCCGTGGGCAGGAATCTGCCGCGGGGCAAACGAAGTGCCGCGAGGCACACAAACCGCAGCATATGCGCACCCGGTCGATCCCGTGCGGCCGATAGGGCATGTCAGGCCCACGCCGTGCACAGAAAATCTTCGTGCGCGCAGAAACTGCTGCAACGCATGCGTTTCTGTGTCCCGTACGGCCGATAGGGCCTGTCAAGCCCACGCCGTGCACAGGAATTGTTCGTGTGCACAGAAACTGCTGCACCGCTTGCATTCCTCTGTCCCGTGCGGCCGATAGGGGCTGTCAGGCCCACGTCGTGCACAGAAATTGTTCGTGCGCGCAGAAACTGCTGCAATGCTTGCGTTTCTGTGTCCCGTGCGGCCGATAGGGCCTGTCAGGCCCACGCCGTGCACAGGAATTCTTCGCATGCGCAGAAACTGCTGCACCGCTTGCATTTCTGTGTCCCGTGGTGCCGATAGGGCCTGTCAGGCCCACGCCGTGCACAGGAATTCTTCGTGTGCGCAGAAACTGCTGCAACGCTTGCATTTCTGTGTCCCGTGGTGCCGATAGGGCCTGTCACGCCCACGCCGTGCGCAGAAATTCTTCGTGCGCGCAGAAACTGCTGCAACGCATGCGTTTCTGTGTCCCGTGCGGCCGATAGTGCCTGTCATGCCCACGCCGTGCACAGAAACTGTTTGCGTGCGCAGAAACTGCAGCAACTCGTGGGTTCCTCCGTCCCGTGCGGCCGATAGGGCCTGTCACGCCCACGCCGTGCACAGAAACTGTTTGCGTGCGCAGAAACTGCAGCAACTCGTGGGTTCCTCCGTCCCGTGCGGCCGATAGGGCCTGTCAGGCCCACGCCGTGCACATAAACTGTTTGCGTGCGCAGAAACTACAGCAACTCGTGGGTTCCTCCGTCCCGTGCGGCCGATCGGGCCTGTCAGGCCCACGCCGTGCACGAAAACTGTTTGCGTGCGCAGAAACTGCAGCAACTCGTGGGTTCCTCCGTCCCGTGCGGCCGATAGGGCCTGTCAGGCCCACACCGTGCACGAAAATTGTTTGCGTGCGCAGAAACTGTAGCAACTCGTGGGTTCCTCCGTCCCGTGCGGCCGATAGGGCCTGTCAGGCCCACGCCGTGCACAGAAACTGTTTGCGTGCGCAGAAATTGCTGCGGCAGCTATAGGTTCCTCTGTTTGTCCCGTGCGGCCGATAGGGCCCGTCAGGCCCACGCCGTGCGCAGAAATGTTGTGTCTCCTGCTGCACGTACTAGATTAGTACGTAGTACGTAAAGCCTTGGCGTCGGTTTCTCGTTGTCCCCGGACACACGCTAGTAGTATTAGTAGGGTCCTCCGTCCGGGGAGATGTAAATGCATTCTCTTGTCCGTCACGTACGTACTCACGTGTCTGTCTTTTCTATGCGTGCGTATTCTCTCCGTACCCCGGCCACCACTTTAGTTAGTGTTTTATGGGAAAGAAAGAAAGAGAGAAGGACCCTTCCTTCCTTCTCGGATCCGACGGGAGGATGCAAGTAGGTAGGAGGAGCTACTGAGCCGGGCGGTCGCACCGATAGGGCCCTTCGTCGACGCAAGTTAATTATGCGTATTCCGCCGTGGCGCTTGGTGCCGCAAGGACGCTTTAATAGATGGGCAATTTGTACGAGCCACGTGCGCCAGAGTAGAGTAGTGAGTGCGGTGCAGCATATACTGTACTTGGTAGTATTTCCCGTCGTGAGCGTGAGGGGGCCAAGTATGGGCGACCAACCTTTCGGGCCCCGTTATGTTGGGAGAAATAGGTAGGGGGGGGACGAATCTGTGCGACAAAGGGCTGGATCTCAGTGGATCGTGGCAGCAAGGCCACTCTGCCACTTACAATGCCCCGTCGCGTATTTAAGTCGTCTGCAAAGGATTCAGCCCGCCGACCGTTTGGAATTTCACTTCAAGGGTTCCCCCGCGGCACGTCCGCCGCGGGGGGGACATCCTTCGACATGGGCCCATGGGGGCTTTGGTAAGCCCCTACTGTCACGCCCCGCTCCCGTAGGAGCGATCGTCCTCGCTAAGGCGTGATGCCGCACGGGCCTAGGTTGCGCCCGTGCAAGGCCAAGTCCAGAAACGGCCGATTTGATTCCTAGGCCACAGAGTCGCACAGAGTGTTCCCATTTGCAGCGAAAAAATAAATGAACACAAGTTGAATACGAATCAAACTCTTTATTGATAATCACGAAGTTTACAAGCGGCGCTAGGCCGATATTACAAATCGCTCAAGCTCTCTCTCTCTGAAACATAAAAGGCGTGCCAAATGGCTTACAACATGGAAGGATATATGGCGATGTTCCGATACATTATGTCCTGTATAGGGTGCTTCAGCTTCTTGCAACGTTCCAAGGCCCCCAGAGTTGGCTCCGCGCCTTGACACGTTCGACGGAAGCTCCGCACCCGCCGACGTCTCCTGCTATCCTGCAAGCATACTGTGGGGTTATCAGTACATTGTTATGCACTGGTGGGGAGGCTGGCTCGCCCACAATGCCATCATTACCAAACACGTTCTATAATCTTTTGTGCATCTCTATCATTCATTGTCTTTCTAATCTTGCCTTAGGATCAATTTCATGGCATATTGCATAGCCTATCTCGTGTTACCGAATTCAAGTGTCGCATGAGAAATACATGCACGACTTACCCATACTTACCGTCCGGCCTTCCCTGTTCAAGGTAAACCAAGTTAAACCACAATTCATGTATAATAACATAACACGATTCATGTACGCATTCAATATCGAGTGTGTGTCCATGTCTCGGGATTCTAGCACGTCGTGGGCATGTTCTAGTGTTACGTTTCGAGCATGTTCAAGAGGCACATTTCAAGCATGTTCGGGGTGGTATATTTCAAGCATGTTCAGGCATGTTACATTTCGAGCACGTTCATGTTCAGGATGTTACTTTACAAGCATGTTCAGGAGTGTTATATTTCGAGCACGTTCATGTTCAGGATGTTACTTTACAAGCATGTTCAGGAGTGTTATATTTCGAGCACGTTCATGTTCAGGATGTTACTTTGCAAGCATGTTCAGGAGTGTTATATTTCGAGCACGTTCATGTTCAGGATGTTACTTTGCAAGCATGTTCAGGAGACACTTGTTCATTTAACTTAGACTACTTTGATTTCAATGCAAGAACTTGCACGTGGATTGCCACCAGCATAGTCCACTTAATCTACATGCACGGGTCGCTGGCTTTACAAGCCATTTAGGACATTCCCCTGTGGCAATTCTCAACTTAGCGTAGGGTGATGGCTGGTACACCCCGTTAAGTCTCTTGAATATACCCTCCTACTTACGTCTCTTGGTGCCCAAGCCCGCACCCAAGCAGCCCGTAAGCGCCGTTGATTCTGCCTAGGCCGGCCACGGTTTACCCCTCCAACGCCCGTGCCGCAGAATCCTTCCACACGACGGCCACGGTATTCCCCCCCATCGCCCGTGCCGTTTGTCCACGACCATTTCGTATTGTCTTATCATTTTAACTTAGCGGCTATCTTCGAGCCGTAGGCTAATCCTTAGCCATAATGCGTTAACGACCAGGTTGGCGTCCGTACAGCGCGGGTAGCAAGCCCCGTTGCACGTGCCCGTCATACCTGTCGCTAGCGTCTTCCATGTCTTATTTTTCATGCCATAATGATTTAACGACCAGGTTGGCGTCCGTACAGCGCGGGTAGCGAGCCCCGTTGCACGTGCCCGTCATACCTGTCGCTAGCGTCTTATCTTTCATGTATTCTTTCTTTTCATGTTATTCTTTCACTTGTTCGTATGTTCATAGAGTCATTCATGTGTTTGTTCATTCATTCGTTGATTCATTCATTCATGCATTACGCAACTCCCAGTGTGGGAGTCGCCCTGGCGACCCATCGGTCCTATAGCCTTTCAATGTTGCTAAACTCTACTCGGAGCGACTATGTTGATAGTCTTTCCGTTTCATTGTTGTAAACCATTCATTGTTTCATTGTTTGAACGTATAAGGGACATGAACGTGAGCTTGTGCCGTAGCACGAGCGTAGAGCGTGGTGCGAGCGTTTCTATAATTGCCGAGTTCTTTTCCATGTTCTAAACAAGCATGCAAGATGGGATTATTCCCTTAGCTAGGTGCGTTGAATCATTTATTAACATGCATGGTGTTGTCGCCTAGCGATTCTCGTGATAGTGTCCGTATTGTTATGTGTCTAGGCTAAGCACAGACGGGTTCATCGGAGCCACCCACCTTAGCGATGTTCGCATCGGCCGAGCGATCCTCCGAGCGCGCCTTCGATAGTCTAAGTCTGGATTCATCTTGTCGGGCCAATGCAAGCCTTGCATCGATTCGCATCGATACTTCATCGGGTCGAAGCAACTCTTCGGGTCGACGGCTCGTTTGAGTCGTTGCACTTGCCGTTTGAAATCGGCGTTCCGCTAGGGCGGAGCGGGTCACTACATAATACACCACTCAAAATAAGTCTCGTCCTCGAGACTTTCTGAGTGCAGGTCATCCTACCGTTCCTTAACTCGGATCGTATGCGCACCTTAGGCAATTTCCTATCGAATGGTTTTATCGTTCGACGGCATCGAACAGTACTTGATATATTTCTAAGTCCCGTGTCGCACGCGTTGGGTCGATTTTATCGAATAGCCTTTCATTCATTTTAGAGTTGATTGTACTTATTCAATTCGAGCATTTCTTCGTCTTGGTTGCCATTTTGACGTGTCATGGAACTGGAATGGTTATACGAGGCACATTGTAATTCATCAAATTGCGATGGTCGCAGGCTTAGGCAAATTCACTTTCGTTTATCTCGGTCATCGAGATGGCCCGATTCGCTTTTCAAGCGTTCGTGTCCACGAAATCAGTATGATTTCTACTTAACGGGGTCGACCAAGTCTAGGAAATTTTCATCGAATTTAAGACCACATGTTGTACTATCGTCGAGCATATCTTCCTATCAATGCTTCACTTCGTTATACCAACTTTTACTAGCACGATTTCACGTTCACGATACTCGTTCACTCCCCAAGTCGTGCTAGAACTCAACGTATCACTTGGTTGGATCGTGCATGCATTCCAAGCGTCCCCAAACTACATGCATTCAGCCAAGCCGCAGGATAGTGAGTTTGTCATTCTCATTCGAGTCGCATCGTGCACATACTCAAGCGTCCCTGAATATATGCATGTCAGCCAAGTCTCGTGAGCAGGGTTTCCTACATTCGTGATTCATGCTATCCATTCATGCCAATCCTCAAGATCAATCCTTTGATTGCTAACACATGGAACAGGGGCGTCTCGCCTAACCGCTAGGCCATCTTTTTCGAGGCTAAGTCAATGTCAGGATTGGAATCATAGTTCCCCAACAATAATGCCAACACTGACCCCAATCCTAGGGTCAAACCAAAGTCGGTAGTACGGGATTTTCTACCCAAGCTCGCGTCACTCAGATTTCTAAACATCGAGCACGATCACCTATTCTCGTCAAGGCATTCGCCGCGTATATCCGAATTCATTCTGATCACATACTTCACATATCCATTCTTTCCAATTCATGTATTCGATCACGAGTTCATCTAGCTTTGACAATATGTTGCGCCCCAATCTCACGCGAGTCCGATTATCCGCGGTGGTTCATGAATCACCATGCAACGCTCCCGCAGAATAATCATTCTCATCGGGGCGTAACTCTTGTTTGCGTCTAGACTAATTCATTTTCGATACGCGGATTGGACCTACTCAATCCTCAAACTTAATCATTCAAGCACACCGAATCATTTTCAAGTCATCTTCGCGTCAAACCACAAGTCGAAGCAATCGTATTGCCATGCCGTGCAAGTTTGATCACCCCCGCTGGATGAATCACCATACCAGCGCTCACGCGGAGTGATCGCCCTAATCGGCGCGACGCATGTGCGAGGCTGGAGTTGCGCTCGCATAAGACAAGAATGTCGACGTTGGGGTTATCGTCGAAGTAAATCCAAGCGTTTCATTTCATCCAAGTCAGATTTCAATTCGATAGTTTACCCGTCATTTGTTCAACCAGAAAATCCTCGAGCCAAGTTTATCCTTTTCCTCGACACATTTCAATATCCCGATTATAACATCCATCGGAACAATGACATTTGCACGATCGTCATTTGTCGAGTCAGAGTACCCCCGAGTTATCGCATATCGATCTTTGATACGCCTCAATACCATTGACGATATACGTAACCTGACGATCTTCCTTTGCAACCAATTTCGAGTCGTGCGTTGATGCTGTTGTCCGAGTTGGATATTCCTCAATTTCTCCCGATACTCAAGATCAAGTTCAGTCGCTTTTCCTCAAAGCTCGTTTCAAGATCGTTATTCCAAACTCAAGTCACATTTCATTTGCATCAATTTGACATCGCACGCACGTTCCTCTAAGTTTTCTCGATCAAGACCATTTATTTTCATCCATCGTTTCGTATCATTTCTAACACGCGTTACCCATTCACAAGTTGTCCGAACGATATCTCGTTCGGGACACACGAAGTCACGATCAACTAAGCGTGACACGTTCTAAAGCTTTGCGCGACCGCATCGCTTCGCCGACATACTTGTTCTATCCGTAATTCCTTTAGTCTCGCTCGAACAATTTCTATAACGTCCATACACCACTCAGAGTTCGAGCCATACGGTCTAATCCTCAATTACGTTCGCGCCATGCACTAAGATATCCTTCAGATTCGTTCGACGAATCTCTAGCGTACTCGCTTACGTCGTCTCGACGTACTAAATCGTTCACACTAATCCTCAAAATCCAAGTCAATCATTCGCGTACGCCTAAGCGTTAACTCGATAGCGTTCCTATCGATATACACTCAAAGTGTATCTCCGTTCTTGATCGAGCGATACTTGATATCGCTCGCAACCCGATTGCACCCAAGAGTCGAGGTGCACGACACGCGGACTAAGTTGTACCGCTTAACCATCCCGCATGGACTATATTCATGTTTTGCACGCTCAGTTGCTAGGGTCAACGCAAGACCAGTTAGGCACGCACGAGACATGTTAGCTTTGCATGTGTTCTCAATCGAGTCATGTTTAACGTCGTCCGGCACAAAGGCCTTCGCCTATCGATCCCGTGCAACCGAGTACTTGTACGAGCTTTTGAAAGTATTAGACTTATTGTATGGAACATGCCGATGGACATTTGAGAGAGAGCGCACACTTCTTTTTCCAATCGAGCTTTCAAAACTGAGAAAATCGAAATGAAGTCCAAGGACGTAAAGCCATGCTCTGATACCAAAATGTCACGCCCCGCTCCCGTAGGAGCGATCGTCCTCGCTAAGGCGTGATGCCGCACGGGCCTAGGTTGCGCCCGAGCAAGGCCAAGTCCAGAAACGGCCGATTTGATTCCTAGGCCACAGAGTCGCACAGAGTGTTCCCATTTGCAGCGGAAAAATAAATGAACACAAGTTGAATACGAATCAAACTCTTTATTGATAATCACGAAGTTTACAAGCGGCGCTAG
This sequence comes from Iris pallida, assembly GCA_029216955.1. Classification (NCBI taxonomy): domain Eukaryota; kingdom Viridiplantae; phylum Streptophyta; class Magnoliopsida; order Asparagales; family Iridaceae; genus Iris; species Iris pallida. The sequence continues at coordinate 20,284 of JANAVB010004364.1, read as the reverse complement.
GCCGATATTACAAATCGCTCAAGCTCTCTCTCTCTGAAACATAAAAGGCGTGCCAAATGGCTTACAACATGGAAGGATACATGGCGATGTTCCGATACATTATGTCCTGTATAGGGTGCTTCAGCTTCTTGCAACGTTCCAAGGCCCCCAGAGTTGGCTCCGCGCCTTGACACGTTCGACGGAAGCTCCGCACCCGCCGACGTCTCCTGCTATCCTGCAAGCATACTGTGGGATTATCAGTACATTGTTATGCACTGGTGGGGAGGCTGGCTCGCCCACAATGC
>JANAVB010004363.1:0-13009 GCA_029216955.1 Iris pallida | reverse complement strand
TGGTTGTGTTCTTTTCCTTAAAATTTTGATTTGGTTCGCGTTCTTAATGTGTATAGGAGATCATTGTTGCCAATTTCTTCATGTTTTAAGGGGGGGGGGGGGGGGGTGGGGGGGGGGGGGTGGGGGGTGTGGGGTGGGGTGGGTGGGCATCTATTTCACTCACTCGAGGTTCAGATCTCAGCGAAATCTCAGATTTTAGTCCGACTTGACTTGCAATTTTGGTTTTTATTTATAAAAATTTGGCCAGAATTTATTGATTAGTGTTTAGCGAACTTAGTAAATTTCAGTAGTATAAGGCCTCCTATGATACGCTAGGACGCGGATACGATATGATATGACAAGGTAAAGACACGGCGACACGGACACAATACCAATTTGGAGTTTTTGGAGTGTCCGACATGATACACAGCCACTTTTTTGGAGTGTCCTGCTTCCTAGGGCCTCTGAATATTAACTTGAAATTTGGAAATATTAAGCAACAATGACGTGCCACTGCCTTTTTTTTCATGCTGATTTTACCAAACATTTGGCCAAATTTTTGGTCGAGTCTTGCTCAAAGTTACTAATGCCATTAATATCAGTAACAATCATCTGAACAAAGATGTTGTTGTTACTTTTTTTTTAGTATAATACTATTGGCATTAATACTAGTAATTGGGATGCGTGGTTACTCCAAAATGGGTGCTGTATTGTATTGTGACCGTGTCGGATACATATCCAGTATCACTTGGAAACTCTGTGATACATTAGGACACATGAAAACCAGTGCCATATCTGTGTTGTTGTATCCACACTATACCCAGCGGTCCGTATCTGGTGCTATATGTGCAACCAAGACTTATGTTTTAAGGTACCAGAATTGTGCAAAAATTTCCCCACAATTTTAGTTCACAAAATTTGAATAATTTCAGTCTCAGACACCCTAGAAAATTTCATGATTTTGGCTGAAAGATCAGGATTGAGGTTAAGAACCCTAGTTTCGGGCTCCTCTCTGTATTTCTATTATCACATAGTTATGACATGGCAATGTTTGTGTCCAGGCTTTGTGGGACGAAATAGGGAGAACGATTACGAAAGAGATAAGATGATACTGCAATTAGAAAAGGAATGCTTAGATGTCTACCCGCCGGAAAGTAGAACAAACTAGAAAGCACAAGTCGGATTTGCATCAGGCCTTGGCTGAAGGTGAAGCCGAGATTTCAAACCTCATTTCCACCCTAGGAGAGCGTGAATCCTTCACTCAGGTCTATTTCTCTGTCTTCGGCTGCCATCTCTTCTCAATTTCTACTTACCTCTTGTTTCACGTTGCTTTTTTTCCTTGTGATTTGGTTTCTCCTTTATTGTTAGATTGAGAAGCCAAAGGTAAACTTAAGGAGCAGCTAGCTATGATAAAGCCGATGTTGGGGAATTGAGGCATAGAGAGAAGAAAGGGTCAAGGAGTTTTTAGAGGTTCAACTGCAGATTGTACGGATCTGTGCAGAAATATCTGGAAATGTCCATCTAAGTGAATCTGCTTCTCCTCAAGTAGACGAGCGAGATCTGACGATAAAGAAACTGGGGGAGTTAAGATCTCAGCTCTTGGATCTTCAGAAAGATAAGGTTCTTATCTTCATAGTTACATACTTGTTATCTGCTTATTGTAATCTGGATTAGTTACTATTTTTTCTCGCAAAACATGCAGAATACGCGATTGCAGAAGGTTAATGCCTACACTAAATCAATACATGAGCTAGCAATGGTGATGTCCATTGATTTCGGTGAGCTTCTCTCTGAAGTTCATCCAAGTTTTGTCGATACTGCGGGTGGTCAGCCAAAGAGTATCAGTAATGATACCCTTGCTAGGTTGGCAGGGACAGTCCATTCACTTAAGCAAGAGAAACAACAAAGGTTGAAAAAGGTCAGATTCCAGTAATTCATATAGTTATATGGTACTTTTACTAAATTTTGTATGGTTATTATACATGTATTTCATAAAGTTCGACGAGCTTTTAAATTTCTCCTCGAAATGCTCTATATCTCAAAGTCACTGGTGAGTGGTTCTATTGATATTTAGTTGATCCTGCATCAAGCATTAACAAACTAATCTATACTTGAGGAATAAGGAACTTAGTCCACATAAAGCATGTTCTCTCATATATGTTGGCTATTTGACTACCATTCTAAGGAGTTATGTGCAGAGAAGGAAGTTAGGACCTGCTGAAAGTAGGATGGCAGGATGAAAACTTGTAATTTGAATTTTCTAGTAGATCAATAATAGTTGTTTGTAAAAGTGCATGAACCCCTTCAAGTTTTAAGATTAGCTGCAAGAAAATAACTAGTGCACTTCAGTGGACTTCCAAAAAGCACTTATGATACAAAAGCAATTAAAACTAGCTCTCGAATGTATGGAATTATCATGTTCTTGTGAATATCTGGTTCTTTGAGGTTATTGCTATTTTTGGTCCAGATATGTTCAACACCTATGTTGACATCATATACATGATGAGTTTCTCTCTTATGTTCGTATTGATTTGAGGCCAAGTTGCTAGCTTCTGGAAATGCCAAAACTGCTGAGGCACTATCTTTTCTGATGTAAAGCCTCTTGTCAGCATGTTTGTATAAGTTGAAGGTGCTTTTATTTTGTAGCTTCAAGACCTAGGAAGTGCCCTTCTTGAATTATGGAACCTTATGGACACACCGATGGATGGGCAAAGTAGATTTGCCCATGTAACTAGCTTCGTCTCGGCTAGTGTAGATGAGGTGTTACATCAAGGATGCCTTTCACAAGATGTCATTGACCAGGTTCTCATCTTTTTCTCATCTTTAGATTATAAAGGTAAAGATGTAATATTTACTTATCATAATTGCCAGCAATATTATATAATCATGGCATTCTCTGCCTTTTTTCTTCACTAGGCTGAGATTGAAGTTGGAAGATTAAATATCCAGAAAGTCAGCAAGATGAGAGAGCTTGTGTTGAAGAAACATAATGAACTGGAGGAAATCTATAATGGAATTCATTTAGATGTTGATGGTGATGAGGCACGGCAAAAGCTTATCAGCATCATAGATTCTGGTCTTTCTCAATTTCTTTTCACCCAATATATCTTTTTGAACATTTTCATTATGAATGTAAAGTATTCATTATTGTAGATTCTTTGCTTTACTTCTCATTGAAATGACTATGGATATAGCAAACTTTTAGGTGGTTTTCTTCTGCTTTCTGTTTGTATGACTTTGTACTCTAGCCTAGTCTATCTCTTCCTTCATCACTCTATATAATAATTAAATCTGCAATGCCTGTAATTGATATGAGAGAAGGATGCAGCTGGTATTTGCTTTTCTCTATGTGACACCAGAGAGCACATTGATTTTTCCATCTATATTAAGCAGTGTATTTAACTAAGATGCTTAATTAATCAATCATATTGTCAGGAGTCAATAAGTTTCTTCATGCAACCTGGTTTTTGTTTTGTTAGGTTGTGTTAACCGTGAGAACTTTAAATGCAAAAACATTATCAGAATTCCAGAGATTGATTATTGAGTAGTAGCAAGAAAACATAATTCAACATGACTTCTATGTTTTTCTCATGATTTCCACACGTCTGTAATACTGGGAACTTGTTTAGTTTGTGCAGGAGACTTGCATTGCGAGAAACATGTTAACTGTGCAATTAATATTGCTTATAGTTATAATGATTGATTTAACCCCTTTGTTACTGCAATATGAACATACCAGCTCACAAATACTATATATTATGCGGTTACATCTGCATTCTTCTGTGTTGCACTTTTGTATTTGACAGTAACTTAATTTAAAATTGATCATCCTAATTTGTACAAGGTTCTTATATTAAACCTAATTTCTTGTATGCTTTATCTTACATGCTAACTTTTGATAATATTACATGCTAACCTTTGATAATAACCCCCCCCCCCCCCCCCCCCCCCCCCCCCCCCCCCCCCCCCCCCGAATATTTAGGAAAAGCTGACATGTCTGAGCTTCTCTCAAGCATGGATAACCAGATCGTGAAGGCAAAAGAGCTAGCTCTTAGCAGAAAGGACATTTTAGAAAAGGTGGAGAAATGGAAATTTGCATCTGAAGAGGAGACATGGCTTGATGACTACGAAAGGGTTAGTTATACTGCCTTCCCCTGACCATATACACAGACCTATGCTTCATTCTTCCCTTCACAGTCTTATATTATTGTTATAGAAGCATCCTTATTAAGCCAACTGAGAATCTTTTACCTTAATTCGGTATTTTTTTTTGTATTATTGTCTTTTAGGTTGTGTTGATACTTGATATATAATGTGAAGGAAAAAGGTTATACATCTTATTTGAAGTATTCATCCATAAGATGTAGATTATTACTATTCTATGCATTCTCTCTCATACTTATTTGTCATTGGTTAGGTTTATAATGTGAAACACATTTATTGGTCTAATTGTCATATCTAAACTCTAAAGCTTGTTGAAGGTATTGGTATCCTCATATTTGTAAATAGGATAGCAGTTTAACAAACCTTTCATAATTCCCAAAGGAATATAATACAACACTCATTCTAGTTGTTGGTTTATTAAGGCAAATTGAATGCTTAAAATCATATGCTCTGTTTGGGAAAATATCACAATAGCAGTTGATAAAGACAGGAACTCAACTGCAAAAGCAGTAATAACAGCAAGGAACAGACGACTATTTGCTCCCTGCTTCTTTAGAGTGCCGACAGCTAAAAGAAACGGTGTTGAGGTAGTGTCAAGTAATTATTATAAACTCGAGTCAATGATTGGCAAGAATTTGAAGCAAATATTTTGCTGAAGGGATTGATTCCTAATTATCAATACTCACAAGAAGTTGTCTCCACCCTACATAAATGACAGAGTTATTGGAGATTGAATTGAGTTAGATCAATTTTAGTTGGTTCAATCCACAATAAGCCAGATTGAGATTGGTGGGAGTCTAGTTATAAAGCGACATTTACTAATCTAAAGTAGAAAAACCTAGTAGATCTTAAAATAGTGAATTGAATTTATAAGAAAGACACAAATTTATTAAAGAGAGATAAATTCCCACTTTTGGAATAGTATGAATTTCATTCCCAGGATGTTGATCCGCAACATCACACTTTTGGGTTGTAGAAATCAGTTAAGCTGAAGAAGACACGTGTTGTAGGACAACTTTCTTTTCTATCACTTTCTTTCGAATAAAATGACAGTCATCTCGATGTGCTTAGTCCTTTCATGAAAGAATGAATTCTTAGCAATATAATCACACCCTTGTTGTTACACTAACAAGCAAATTGGAAAGATGGGGGTTATTGTAGGGCTAAGCATATCTTGGTCAAAACCGAAAACTGATCCGAACTGATATATGCTATAGGTTTTGGTTTTGAATTTTGGCTATGGAAAATTTTGGTTATTCGTTTCGGTTTTGGCAATGAAAAGTTTCGGTTAACGTTTCAGACTTTAAAATTCGACTTGAATCGAAAAACGAATTATAAATACTCTACCTTCAACCTTATATATATATATATATATATATATATATATATATATATATATATATATATTTTATATATATATATATATATAAAATAGAATTTGAATCTTTGATGTGGTATAGGCTTGTAGTCAAAAAATCCAAAACATTGCTTGCCTAACAAAAATTCTTTTGAAAACCAATAAAAGAGAGTATTTAATATTTGTAAATTGTATTTATTTGGCTTACATTTGTATATTTTGTTACTTTATCTATACTATGATTGTCAAATTTTGTGGTAAAATTTGACTGGAAAATTTTGTCCGGAAAAATTCACGATAATATGCAAAGGGTTTGTCAAAATCAAATTAGCCCTTAGCTCGACCTAGTATGCTGAAACGGAATTAATGGAAAAACAAAAACCAAACTGTTTTTGTTTAGGTTTAGTTCGATTTTACAAAATTACAATTCGGTTCGATTTTCAATAAAGAGTCAAGAGTGCGGTTAAAGTTTAGGTTTCATAAATTTCGTTTCGGTTGACCGAATCGACCGAATGCTTATCACAAGGTTACTCCAAGTTCTAAAGAGTGAGTTGAGCCAAATCAACTTATGGACAACATGTGTCGTTTCTCTAAATTTGGCCTCACCAGAAGGCAACTACATTATGCTTCTTACTCCATGTGTACTAATTGTCTCCCAGGAAGACAAGGTAACCGCGGATCATTAACTGATCCAGCAAAGTTAGCATTTGCAAATGATGCGAGCGACAATGTAAAAGGTCTACATAGAAGGCTCAATCCAGGAGTTCCCTTTATGTACCGTAGAATCCTTTTAACAACCTGAAGATGAGAGGTCAAAGGATTATGTATATACTGGATCATTATACTTACAACGTAGGCAATGTTTGGAGTCTGAACGAGTGACACAAAGATAAATTAGTTTTCCAACATGTCGTCTATAACATCCTTGGTCAGATGAAGGAGGATCTGATGAACAACTCAATCTGGATAGTTTGACTGTGGACTTTATATGTGTGTTTGTTGTTGTACAACCTAGGGATCCCATCTCAGACAGGAGATCCAACACCTATTTGCGATGAGAAAGCTGCAATTGACCGAAATTTAACGATATCTCAATACCTCATTTTCATACAATAACCCAAGGTCCTTTGTATGAGAATGAGAGATTAAGTGTTCTTTCATCTTGAAAATGTCAGCAGAACCATCTCCAGTCATGACTATGTTATACATATAAGCAAATTAGATAACTATGTTCCTGAGATATTTGATGTGTAAGTAAGGATATATCTGAGCTCTTTGATCAAACCCAATATGTTGTAAGACTGCTAGATTTGTCAAACCACGCACGTGGTGACTGCTTAAGACCATATACACGAACTTCTTAAGGAGACATAGACTTCCCCGGTCACTCGAAGCTTGGAGGCTCCTGCAATAAAATAGTCTTCGAAAGATTGCTATCTAGGAAGTCATTTTTTAGTCCAACTGACGAAGGGGCCAATTCTTGATAACTGCCAAACATAGAGGAACTGGAATAAAAGTCAGCTTAGCAACATGTAAAAAACCCTTAAAATAATCCAACTATATTGTTTGGTAAAACCCGCCATCTGTATTTCGTTTAACAGTAAATATCCACTTACACCCGACCACCCTTTTACCTGAGGGTAAGGGTACAAAAATCTAAGATTCATTAGAGTGCAGTACATCAGGTTCCTCAACCACAGTGAAATGCCAACTTGAATGCTGAAGTGCTTCTTGAACAGAGGAAGAAAAAGTGATTACAACCATTAAAGAAACTAATATACGACAAGCGGGACTCAAACAATTATAAGAGACAAAGTTAGAAATAAGATGAACGACTTAGCCTTGTGAAGAGCAATAGGAAGAGATAGATCTTTATCGAAAGACAATGAATGTGGAGGAATAGGAACAAAATGCTGTACCGTAGTACCGACAAAAGAATCATTAGTGGTACCCAAAGAAATAATGGCAAGTGGAGGAATGACTCTCTCCGGACGCCTATAAACTTGGGCAAAGGGAACCAAAGACCAGGCCTAGGAGAGAGATGAGTAATATGTTTATCAAGTTCAAAGGAATAAAGAGGAATAATAATTGTGGACAATGGAGATGTAGATGTGTATTAGAAGCGAAATATGCCCGATGCTCTAGAAAAGTAACATCACAAGAGACTATCATACGGGTAGCCCGTAGATCAAGTTTTTCCACTTGAGGTTCGACATTATGAGTATAACAAAGACAACCAAAAAAATCTTTGGAGACTCAAGAAAGGGTTTACCCTATGAAAAGAGAATAAAAAATGTGATTTGTTCTCAAGGACATTAGAAGACACGCGGTTTATATAAAGACAAGTAGCTAAGATCGCAAAATTCCAGAATTTCTTGGGAACATTCGTATAAATAAGGAAAGAGCGGACTACCTTCAGAAGGCGTCTGTTCTTACATTTCGTAGTATCATTCTACTGAAGACTATACAAATGTTAAGTCTAATGAATTATGCCATGAGTTTGACAAAACGCTTGAAACTCTCTACTAATATACTCCTGAAATGCGAAGCGCCTTGATGAAAATATCAAATTGATCATAAATTTCAGCCACAATGATTTGAAACCGACATACGACCTAAAACAAAAAAGTTATAACAATGTCATTCGTGAGTGATCATCAATAAAAGTGACAAAATATTTATATCCATGCACACTCGAAACCTTAAAGGGAACCCAAGTATCACTGAACCAAAGCAGAAGGTGAGTTATGTCATTTAATAGCTGGATAAAAAAGGAGACATGATTCTTCCTAAGAATGCATGACTCACAACTAATTCAAATAATGATAACTTAGGTAATGTAGTGTGTAAGAAAGATAATAAATGATGTCCAAACCTTTTATGCCTACTAAATGGAAGGAGCATCCACTTGTGTATTGGACAGATAATTTACATAGTAAAGGTTGTTCTTTTCATTCCTCTACCAATTCGTTGTTTTGTCAGAAGATCTTGTATTACAAAATGAGGTGGATAAAGTGTTACTAGCAATTCGAATCATGTAAGTTGACAAACAGATAATAAATTATGATGTAGTGAATGGAACAATGAGAGTATTTTTCAAATGTAAAGATGGAGTAAGCATAAATCAGCAACACTAGAAACATTAGTAGTACCGTCAGGCATATAAATGAATTTGTGAGGACTAGAAGTAAGATTTAAGGACTCGTCATGAGATATCTAGTTCAAAGCACCAGACTCGGTAACCTACGAATGAGAATAAGAAAAAAGATATCTGAGGGAGTAGAAAATTTGTTAAGATCTACAAAAGAGAGGACTCGATACAACTGGCTATATTTATTATTAGAGAAGGGTATCTAGCCATTAGGTGGAGAAAGCGAAGGAACAATAGTAGTAGCAGATATATGTCTGGCAATATGTGTATTATCATGGTAACCGCGCTTCTCCCAACACCAGTCCTCACGATGATTGGTTCCTCCAAGATAGGAACAATATAAATCACCATAGCCGTCACTAGAAACATTAGTAGTCAGGCATATAAATGAATTTGTGAGGGCTAGAAGCCTAGAAGCAAGATTTAAGGACTCGTCATGAGATATATGGTTCGAGGCAACAAAATCAGTAACCCACGAATGAGAATGAGTAAGAAAAAAGATATCCGATGGAGTAGAAAATTTGTCAAGAGCTACAAAAGAGAGGAGTCGATACAACTGACTGTAGTCATTATTAAAGAAGGGCACCTAGCCACTAGGTGGAGAAAGCGAAGGAGCAATAGTAGGGGTAGATACATGTCTGGCAATATGTGTATTGTCATGGTAACCGCGCTTCTCCAACACCGGTCCTCATATTGATTGGTTCCTCCAAGATAGGAACAATATAGAATACTATAGCCGCCACGTCCTTGTTCTCGGGTGTTGCGACCTCGAGGTGTTAAAGGAGGACGCCCACGATCACACTCTGGCCTCCCTAGAAAGAATAAGAAGTATCTTGTCTAGACTGTAAGTGATTATCATCATCTTGGCCAGTTGACATGGACTCGACAGAGGTGGAAGATGTCGTAGACACACGATAAATCGTGTCGACAAAACGGTTGTTAGAAAACGAGAGCTGTGATGAGAGAGAACCAATAGGCGGATACCCTAAAAAAATAAATGGTAAATGAGCCAAGAGAAGGATGCCAACAATGGACTCTCGTTGTTGGTGAGTAACAACGGGATCAGAGGGGATCGTCTGAAAGACATTCTGTTGTTTAAGAAGGCTGCTGAAGAGGGCACCAAAGTCCTGCAAATCTTCTTCAGGTGTGACCGTATTGAAGGTGTGGAAAATGTCATAAAGTTTTTGAAGATTGTCTTTAGACAAGTATAGGGACCAAAGATGCGTCCAAATTTCTTTGACGGTTTTCAGAGACATAATAGAGTTATAACGAACATCCATAAAATTAGACAACTAAACAATGACCTTGTTGTTATTCTGAAACCAAGAGACATACTAGGGATCCTTGGAGTCTAGTGGTGACTCCGCCAAGTGACGGTGGAGACCTTTATTGTTTAAAACCTTTCTACATTATTGGACCATTTCAAGTAATTCTTTGCATCGGAAAGAGAGACCATGATGAGTCGTAAATCTGTCTTTAAGTCGATTGAAGAGGAAGAAGCATCAACATGAACACCTTTGTCGTTGTTAGAGGCCATAATCAAGGTTGCGCAAGATCAACACAACAAATATTGTTGTCCAATTGACCAAGAGACGAGATCAAAGACATTAAAGCACTGTGTCGAAGTAGACTAACTTCAAAGACGAGAACTAAGTGAGAGACCTCAAGCAAGCACACAACTACACTAGTAATGAGGATAACGTCGAGAAACCATTGTGATCAGGAAGGGCTGGAGAGGGAGGTGTCTGTAAGAAGCCATTAAGGACGACAGACTAGGCTAGAGAGGGCCCTGAAGGAAGTGTTGTAGCTTCGCCGTATGTCGGTTGTAGCCTCGTAGGCTTTGGTAGTACTCTCTGTAAGCGGGTGTCTTAACCTTGTACAAAACTACACCATTATCTCTGCGTGAGATGGCTCGGCTAAAAGAGTTAGCTCCACTAGATGCTACTTTAAACTTGGCCTTGTCAGAAGTTGTAATAGCTCCGTCGGAAGCTTAGACAGGTACCTGGTTTCCAAGTTCAACCACATAAGTGGCTATGACCAAAGTCGCGGAAAAGGGTGGGCAGGACAAGGTTAGGGGGTGATTTTTTTTTTTTTGGCTTTAGGATTCTCTCCAAACTTTTATAGCTATAATACTAGGAAATTCATATAGAAATCTTTATTTATTGTTGTAAATAAAACATGAGAAGCTTTGGTACATTTATAGGAGCAAATCATGACATCTTTTTTTAGCCCAGACGACGTGGGAGTAAAGTGAAGGATACAATAATAGTTAACTCGCATGTGTCACTCATACCTTTCTTACCTTGGTAGACATCTCAATGGGTTGTGGCTTGGCACCATCACCCGCTTCATTATAGGTCTTCCAAGTGCAAATTGTGAGATGGATATTGATATGGAGAGTGGCCAAATTTACGACAATTTGAACGCCAAAGATCCTTAGACTTGACGACTCACCTAAAAGGATCGATTCTTTGTTGTCAATATTAGTAATGTTATACTATTTCTAATTAATTTTGTACTGTCATCTAGGTAACTCCCTCACTTGGGACTCTCTATCAACTTGTTAAACCCATGGAACTCGTCTCCCATAGCCAACTCAAAGGGCTCGTTTGGATGGAGTTTCTGTATTCCTAGGAATACCTTTTCAATTCTTTTTCCATAGGAAATGAATTCAATATTCCCATACCCATGTTTGGTTAGGGAATATGTAGTCCAAAAATTTCAATTTTTTCATTCCCATGTTTTCTTCACACAAGGATAGAAATCTTAATTTATTAATTTTCCATAAAAATCCTTTCATTAATTTCATGATGCTACTATTACCTAAATTCACATATTTGTGATAGAAGTTGGAATTTTGAAAGTAAAGGGAGGGTATTAGCCTCCAAACAAAATACTCAAACAACATTTAGGGGGCGTTTGTAATGCGGTTTTTTTTATTTCTGGAAAAATTTAGGGTGAAAATCTATTACCATATTTGTTTTGGCTATAAAAAATTTATTTCCGAAAATTAGAAATACTCGGATAAAAAGTTTACCCATAAAACATGGAAATCCTATCCCTTAAGAATAGGTGAGTATATTTTTTTGCCCGGGCAAAAAACAATTTGTTTAAATTTGTTTCCTTCCTTTTTGATGATTTTCGAACGTTATTTTCGTTTTATATCGTTTTCTGTTTTTTTATCTTTTTTGGTCATTTTTGTCGTTTTTGGTCATTTTTCTCGCTTTTTTATCGTTTTTAGTAACTTTTATCATTTTTGGTCATTTTTATTGTTTTGTCTTTTTCCCCTTTTTTGTCGTTTTTTTTCATTTTTGTACTTTTTTGTCGCCATTTGTCGTTTTTGGTCGTTTTTTGTTCTTTTTGTCATTTGTTGTCGCGTTTTGGTATTTTTTTCTCTTTTATATCGTTTTTGGTCATTTTTGTCGTTTTAAGTAGGTTTTGTCATTTTTTGTCCTTTGGATTGTTTTGTCGATTTTGGTCATATATATATTTTTTGTCGCTTTTTGGTAATTTTTTAATCTTTTTTTTATCGTTTTTTGTCATTTTTTGTCTTTTTTGTCATTTTTGTAGTAGTTGTCTTTTTTTTGTCATTTTTTTTATCGTTTTTGGTCATTTTTTAGTTGTCATTTTATTGTTTTTTTGTTTTTTGTCATTTTTTGCTTTTCATCGATTTTGTCTTTTTTGGTCGCTTTTTGGCCGTTTTGGTCTTTTGTCGTTTTTGTCGGGTTATCCTTTTTTTGGTTTTTTTGCTCGTTTTTTTCTTTTGATTGTTTTTTGTCGTTTTACGTTTTTTTTTTTTCCTTTTTGATGTTATTTCGCTTTTGATTTTTTCTTTTTTTGGGTGGGGGGGGGGGGGGGGGGGGGGGGGGGGGGTGGGGGGGGGGGGGGAGGGGGGGGATATTTCTACAGTCACCAACCACATACCAACTGGGAAAGTAATTTCTAGGAAATTAATTACTTGGAATTTGATTCCCTGGAATATAGAATTTTCGGTTATATAATATTCTGCATACCAAACGCCCCCTTATAGGAAAGCAAAACTATTCCCAGAGGGCTTGGGAATAGCTTCCCCACATCAAGGTAATATGAAGTCCCTCGTATTCCTCCCTAATTTCCAAGAATTCAAAAATCATTACCACCCTCCAAAACTTAAACCAAACGCCCCCTAAAGGAATAGGTTGAACCTCAGGGCAAGGCTGCTCACAAGTGACCCTAGTCGGTAATGCCTCACACTTGGGATATGAGGGAGAGGCTGCTCACCAGTGTATCTAGTCCATGTTTACCTGGAACATTTTTAAGAACAAATATGTAATATACTATATAATTCATATTTAAATACAAGCAAATCAATTACATAA